>JAGTJP010000009.1:600000-845248 GCA_020744175.1 Auriculariales sp. MPI-PUGE-AT-0066
CAGCACCACCGGCGAAAGGGCCCATATCGTGATTGAAACGCCCGGATTCTTGACCAGCACATCACGTGGGGGTGTCCCGCACTTGTCGCGCGACCATGTTCTCGATACGCCAGCTATTCGGGGCGTGCATGTCACATACGAATCCTTGTCAGTATGCACCTAGGCACGTGCTCAACATTGCAATTGACCTGATACCATGGAGCAGCCTCGAGCAGACCAAGCCAATACCGCTCCGTTACCCATCGCAGCACCCGATGAGCGATTTCCTTGGCTTCAGCAGCACGCGACATATCCTCTCGCTCGCAGTGCGCGACCCTGCGGATCTGCGAATCGCTCCGCCAAATCAAACTCAGGCCGTTCAAGTCTGGACACATCGCGGCGTGCGGAAAGCGGTCCCAGCGACATTCCACGAGCAGGCCCTGGCGTGTAAGCCAGACCTGCTTGAAGCCCTAGGCGATGCACCATATACGAGTCCGCCATTCTCGCAGAAGCGATTGACCAAGTCGATCGAGCGAAGTTCCGCCTGGCTGGTCGGTTTGATGAAGATCAATCCGTCACCACAAAATGTGCTCGTACAGATGCAGGGGGCTGCCTCATTGCCAGCACGATCCGTATGGGCGAGTACACTCCGCGAACCCATGGATGAGCTTGGTGGAACTACTCTGGAAGAAAGGATATTTGGATTCGTATTTGATCTCGCACATCTTCGCCAAGCGATTGCAGAGCCTGTCGAGGAAGGGGCGACCGTCGTTGATGTTCAACGTGAAGACGCGGTCGCTCTTCATCTCCAATCTTCATTGCGAAATCTTCGAGTGGACAAAATCCGCGTGGCTAGGACGTCACGGTCTCCCCATGAAGTCCTCGTTCTCATCCGAGAAGTTGGAATCGATCTCTTTGATTCGCAGTGGGCTCAAGATGCGGCACAATATGGCCTTGCATTAGACTTTGTGTTCCCAGCACCTGCAACCTCTCGTGGATCTGCAGACTCTACGAACTCTACCGAACAGTTAGACCCACGCGCTGCCCGGCAGAGGCCTGACGACCTGCACGATCTTGCCCACAACCTCTATGACGAGAGGTATGCGCGAGATCACACACCGTTCTGCGCAACGTACACTTCATGTACATGCATTGGATGCGCTCCCAGTGCAGCCTCTGGCCACATTGTGCATAGTTCGATTAACGATGCATCAACCCTCACATCCCCTTTACCCGCCCATAAACGTTCCTACGTTCACCATCTGCTGCGGACGCACGAAATGTCCGCTCACGCCTTACTTGCAGCGCATAACCTCGTTGTTCTCGACGCATTCTTCCTTGGCATACGCGCGCTGCTGGCGCAGGACCTAGAGACAGCTCAAGGCACTGTCGAAACCTCAGGCAAGGATCAACATCCACATCCAACGTTCGCAGCAGAGGTCGAGCGCTTTATGTCATACTACGATGGCACTTTAAGGATCATGGATGAAGGGAAACTCGATTGGAGAGACGTTGATCTTGCTCGAGGAAAGGGTAGACTCGCCAGAGAGAAAGTCATCGTAACGGAGGAGGAAGGGTAGGACGACCGTTGAGTTGATTCTCTCTCTCTCCCACATTTATCGGCGTATATGTTGCTCAAACTACCCCGAACCTCGTATTTGATATCTTTTGCTATTTCTTCGCGCATTCGGCCTACCTCGAATATGTGTCGCCGCACTTCGTAGTTCGTCAAGCTTGTTTCATTCGGGCACCAATCGCGACTGCATTCTACAGGCCACGGAGTGTCGTCGACCTTCTCCCGCCGAGGCGAGCATTCTCCCTAGACGACATGATGCAGACCAGCTCTATGCCTGGTTTAATAAGAACGGTATCAAACCCGATGTCATCGTTTAAAACGGTCAACTGTCGGCCACAATTGCGCAACTGGCCATGTTCTCAATGGCCTCCGAGAACTTGTCACGCGACATCATGACGAATCCGTCAGGCGAGGGCGCGGACGATGAAGTCCAACAGGAATGTCGCTGCTGCAGCAGGCCGAAGTCATTGGTACTGACGGTGAAGATGATTAGCGTGCCAACAATCTCCGCCGTCAGCTGGTGCAAGTCTTGATCGAACCCCGCTGGTGCATAGTACGCCTCGTACAAAATTAGCATTCGGCCCGGCCGGTCCAAAGGCGCTGCTCACGGCTTTGCAATGAAACCAGATGACCGACGAACAGAATTCAGAAGGGCTATTACGCCGAGATTATAGATTGGGGCAATATCGGGATCGGCATTGACCAATACGCCCTTGAGATCAGTCTCTGCGTTTCAAATATGCCCATGATACCGTTTGTTCACAGCTTGTGGGGTACGTGAGGAACACCGGTTTTCCGTCACGCGCGAGACATTAAGCAACGCCTGCTGACTTGGCTTTAGACTTAAAAGAAGAGAAATTGACCTAGGTACTGGCTCTCCTTATTTTCGGCCACCATGAAGTGTGCTCGTACCCACCTAGCCCTCTGGTGTGCGCTGGCAATCACATCCGTTTCTGCGGCCAATGGGCCGTTCCTTCAAACTGTTGACACCCAGACATGGATCATTGGCAATGAAGTTTGGAATATGACCCAGAAGGGGACGTATGGCAGCCCGCTATGGTTTCAACAGCGTAATTGTGTCGGCGCTGCAAAGGGCCATTATCTCAGCGCCAGTAAGCAATCCTTTACATTCGTCATGTGATTGCCAACGATTACCCACTTTCTCACAGGTGGCTCGGGCGCCAACTTTACCTGGACATCGGCTAGTATTGTGGCCAATAGCACGTACAACAACGTCCCTTTCATGGATATTAGTTTTACATCTCCGAGCGGCGACATGCACTGGGTCATTTTTTCGAACCAACAAGGGGCGTACCAGTATTTCGTCAATCGTGCGGTCCCCCCGGGCGAGTTCCGTAGCCTCTGGCGCCTCGACAACAGTACTTTCACGCGTGGACATACGGCAACTCGGGACGCGGAACTCCCACCGCTCAGCTCGTACCTTGCCGAGAACAAGGTGCAGGATGAGACGTGGCTGACGCCGGACGGGAGTGGCTATATCACCAAGTATGACTTCACTAGCTGGATCAGAGCGCAGAGATACTACGGCGTGTACGGCACCGGGTTTGGCAGCTGGTACATCAACCCAGGCAAGGACTATTACAATGGCAACCACTTGAAGCAGGAGCTGACAGTGCATCGCGAGTCGGCCACGGGCGACGTTGTACAGCTAAACATGATTCACGGCACGCATTTCGAACTAGCCGTACCGGACGCGGCCTTCACGCCTGCGAGCGCCAAGATGTGGGGTCCGTGGTTGTGGTACATCAACAACGGATCGCTAGACGATGCAGCCGCAAAAGCCGAGGCCGAGTTCGCGGCGTGGCCGTACAAGTGGATGCAAGATGATGCGTACAATGCTCGTGGCAGCGTCTCGGGGAAGCTGGTTCTCTCGGATGGACGGTCGGCAGCCAACGCGGCCGTATTTCTGGGTGACTCGAACCCAACCGTTAGCTCGCTCGACCAGGGCATTGCCTATCACTATACTGCGTACGCAGACATAGACGGTGTGTTTACGATCAGTAGCGTGCGTGCGGGGAAGTACAGCCTAGAGGCGTGGAGCAATGGCAGCACCATTGCCGATGTAAACACCCGGCTGCTAGTCAACAACTTCACGGTGAATGCAGGCCAGACCACGACTCTGGGAAACCTGGCATGGGCCGTCTCGAACAAGACGCGCCTCTTCAGGGTTGGCGATTTCGACCGTACCAGTGTCGGCTTCGCCCATGGTGCCGCACCGTGGCAGCACGCGCTCGTGGATCAGTGTCCGACCACCGTCGACTTCGTTGTCGGCCAGTCGAAGACCAGCGACTGGTGCTTTGGGCAAACATATCTTGGCAACTGGACTGTAAACTTCGACATCGCGTCTAACGCTACTGCGTCGTCAAAGAACGCGACGCTCATTGTGTCGTTAGCTGGATACTCGACAGGCGCGAGCTCCAATATCTGGGCAAACGGCGTTCAAATTGGAAACCTGACGAGTGGCACGTCACAGCTCCTCAACGACCCGTCCGTGTATCGCAGCGGGACGGCGGCGGGCGAATGGCGTTATTTCGAGTTTAGTTTTGGGAGCGATGTGTTGAAGGCGGGACAGCGGAACAGCGTGGTGTTTGAATTGAACAAGAACGCCTCTTGGAAAGGGTTCATGTGGGACGCCGTGGCTCTGGAGTGGTAGACGTTGTGGTGCTCGTTTTGAGTAAAAAATAATGTAATGCACGAGTATGATGAAGGAAATGGACTTTTAAACATCTAGTCTCATTCGTTTCCTGAGTCATAACTTTGGAAAAGAACCAAAGCCCATCGACGCCTGTTGTTGACGCCGAGACCTAGGCGCTCCTGAGCATTGTTCATTGTGCTGTCTGTTACCTTTTGAATCAGTTGAAATCCTGACATTTCTGTCTGCTACTCGGCAACGTCAACAGATTGAAAATAATGCCTATAGCTCTAGCCGGAGATGGCCGATCTTCGCGTCTGCCTCCGGTGTTGCGTCGGAAGATTTTGTAACTCTCGCTCATGCTGTCCAGACCAGCTACCCACCTGCCACAGTTGCTCTATGCGAAGCTGCGGTACTACGCCTCAGGTGGCACAATCTTTACGCGGCACAAATCGATGTCGTCGCACTCCGAAGCCAAAGCCACAGCCAGAACCAAGTTTACAAACCGCTCGTTAGAGAGCGTGCACAAGGATATTCGAGATGCTCTCGTGCGCGCAAACAGCTTTGAATCGGCACTCACGTCTGCAGAAACGGCGCTTCCAAGGGATCACTTTGCCATTTGCCAATATCTGGTCAAAGGCCGCGGAAAATGGCGCGAGCATGAGGTCGACAAGATCCTCGAGGCGTTGCCGCTTTCAACAACAGACGGCACGAGAGCTGCGCTGTTCTGCGACGCGGCGTGTCAGCCATTTAGAACGTATGGACTATCTAGGGTTGTTTCCACCCGCAACAGCAACTGGTTAGACATGGTTCCGCCTAGGCTACCAGATGCGATGGAAGTTTTACAGATTATTGGGCGTGCATTTCATGCCGCCACTGACCCGGAAGGTCGTCGCGATGCGCCCCGCGCTCTTTACGAACTCCTCATGTCACACAGGTCGATCCCGCGCCGTGATCATATGCTTCAGTCTCTTGTCGCAGGCGACAATGGCGAGCCCTGGAAAGGTCGTCTCTATGCAGCCGGTTCCCCGAATGAGCTTTTCCAGTCGCTTCCGTCCTTCGAAGTGGATGCCAAACGCTGGCGAGCCGCGCCGAGGCTGCGTCGCGCCGTAGACATCGTGCTTTCACATTCTTTCACCGGCGCGTTCATTGCGCCAGTCTCACTATACGCGGAACATGTTGTAGATGTCGTGAAATCCAGGGATATACGCATTGAGCTCATGCGAAGGCACTTGGACTCCGCGATGGACCGCCTGTGGAATCTGGTGTCGCCTGCCGCCCGCACGCTAGCCACCACCACGCCAGAAACTGAGCAACAGTATCTGCAGCAGGTCTTGAACGAGGTGGCACAATTTGCAGACGAAGCTGTGGAACGATATAAGCTCAGGGATGGCGCTGTGAAAGCAGCGCTACCCTCGCTCCTACGACTCTACCGGCTCTCAGGACAGCATGATAAAGCCGACGCGCTGTTGCCCATCATTGTGAAGGGGAGACCTAAATTCGTCGAAGGTTGGGTGCCTAAAGGCGACGCTGCTGACGCGAAGGCACCCAGGTTCTACATGCCTTCGTCTCTCAAGCCGTCGAAGCGTGACGTGGCTGCTATTCCTTGGATGAAACGTGGGGCTAGTAAAAACCAGAGCACCAATACCCGCGCGGATCGCGAACCTTTGAGACGCTATACTGGTTCCCCCAGTCGATCATTTACCCCAACAACCCGATGGCCAAGGAATGATACGTCAGCATCGTTGCGTGGGTCGGGCTTCTCGAGCGAGCAGTCCCGCAAGCCTGCTGGTGGCCAGCAGTTGTACGACGATAAGCAGTACTTTGGTAACCCGCGCCGACGCGATACCGTAGACCACCGGCATTCAGCACCGCCCTTTAAGTCTTTTGGGCTTAAAGCTTGAAGGCAGCTCAGAGCAAGCATGGGTGTATAGCTCACCCAGTGCCACAGGGTGGCGAGTTCACCCTAACATGAGGCGCCATCCGATCACCGCTCACTCGAATGTTTCCAGCTGCTTGGTGATGACATGGTGATATTCTCAGTGTAATGACACTCTCCTTACTAGCTAATAAGCACTAAAGGGCAGTTTTTGCTCTACGCAACAAGCCTGCCCATTAGGTGCTAGTCTGTGACCGATTCTCCGCCTTCTCCGATCACACGCGTGGATTTTTGGACAATCTCTTCGATAGAATGCCCACATCGGATTCAATAGCCCACCGTTTTGTCTATCTTGCATTAGATGCAGACTTGCCGCTTCTGGCCAACGCCAATTGGACGAATTACCCTGTTGCATCATCGCCAGGACAGCCACCGAAGATCGGTTTATAGTGCGCTGTGCTTTCCGAGTTCCGGCGGCTGTAAGCGACGTTCTCCCACGACTTGTCTTCTTTCGAGTCTCTTTGCACTCGAGCGTCTGAATGTTGCCACCCTCATATCACGCATCGTCCGACATGCTCCCCAGCATGAACAGCAAACTTTCCGTGCCTTTTAACGCATCTTTCATCGAGCACCGAGATTCCGTGAGTGTCAGCGACCAGGTGCGTCATTCATCAACTACTTCAAACATTCGTCTGATCTTTGTTGCAGAGTTCAATGTCACTTATGGTGACTCCGCCAGCACCTGTGGTGGCTACTCGTACTGAGGTTTGTAGAGCTTATTGTTTTGGCAACGTACGTTGTGCTGACCACATTGCGCAGACTGCCGGGCTCCCCGGGCTGGCCACATCCGCTAGTCCTGTTAGCTCTTCTCAGGTGACTACGTCGCAGTTCAGCGTCAGTGGTTTCCTTGAGAAGTCCGCAAACTCGTTCAGCTCGACGAGTATCGAAATACCTGTCCGCAGCGAGGAAAAGCTCGCCACAGTCATTGAGGACGAAGACATTGGTACTCCCGAGCAGTGCTCTTCCTTTGCCTCCAAGTTCTACAATGGAGCCGCCGACGAGTACGACGCTGCCAGAGTCAAGTTCAATTCCGACGTTATAGTCCGCACTGACAAATTTGACTACAGTCTCAGCTCGGTTGAGGCTGACGAGTTCGACTCTGCGTGCAGCAGCTCTGGAGAAGAGGGCGAACACGACGAGACCGCGATGTCACAGTGTCCCTCAATGCGCAGGACACGCACTTGCATCCCGCAAGGCCACTTGAATTCAGACGAAACCCTTGAATCACTTCTCAACCAGCTTGTCGCGTGTGCTAGCGGTGTGGATGAGGAGGAGGAGGAGGTTTACGACGCATCATTGCTGTCAATCCCGATAACCAGGGCGCCGGCGGGTGTGCCCGACTTCCTCAAGTACGACCCAACCGATAAGAAGATGAGTCTCGCGGACGTTCGCGACGAGTGCCTCGACTTTGGATGGGACACAACGTTTGTCGACGGTCTCATCACCATCAAGTTCGACTGAGAACTCGGATGCGGATCCGAAATGCTCTTTCAAGTTCTTTGTGTCGTCTTACCCGCCTGGCCTGGCACGTTGTGCCACGGACAATATTGTGTTCCTCCCTTTCCTTTCGTTTGCGTGTGCCCTTTTTGCTCGTTCGCTCCCAGCTTGGCCGTTCAAACAATCGCTCAATACCTTCTACCTCTCTCTGATCCTTCGCCTCGACTGCCGTTGTTCGCTTTGTTCGGCGCCTCTGCCACCCTTATGCCCCAGGGAGCATAGATTATACCCTCTCACTCGCTCCCCAGGACATTTCTCTGCTTGTAGTATCACTGCGAATTCGGTCTATGTACCATCACCCAAAGTCGTGTGTGACGTTGTTACCTACGTCGAAATGCTCACTTGTTGTTCTATGATTACGCCTTCGTCTGCAGTGTATGCGGTATGCGGTGACAGTAGTTCACTTGTGGAACTTCTTACAAGCGCCACTCTTGGAGATTGCTTCGAGGCCGCTGAGTCAATTTTGTTGCGGTGATATCAGTGCATAGGAAAATCATCCGCATGCTTTATTACTGGCGGTGAAATTCCTTTTGGCAGATAGCTCCAAGATCGTTGTCGTGCTTTAGGTTCTATGTTACGCGCTGACTCCTCGTCACCACGAGCTGTGGCAACCCCTCTCTCTCCATCGTGGCGCGATATGACGGCATGAGATTGCTACTTGATTTCCGCAGCTCGGCATGCCGCGCGGCAAGTCGCGTCCTGACGCGCAGCCTTGTCATCCTCTCCTTTCACTCACACCATGGACTCAAAGGACGAGTCCAAGCAGCCGCTACTGGGGTTGCCCCCCTCTGAGCTGCCTGTCTATGATGAGCAGTCAAACCCGATCCTCAAGCGCCAGCGCCGCAACCGCAAGTTTATTGTTCTTGCGCACTTGCTCGTCCTGGCCACTGTCTACCTACACCTCAATGATAGCGGCTCGAGCGGCTCGCAGCAGCGCGACGATGTGATCGACTCGGACTACTTCAAGCATCACCGTCCGGGCCACTCACCGCACCATGGTCATGACCACAAGGGTCCGCCTCGCGGCAAGAAGGCCATCAAGCAGTTCCTGTACGAAAATACTTTTGCCATGGAACGTGCCTGCCTCTGACTTGCTCTTGCAGCAAAGTTCCAAACAACGAGTCGGCCATTGCAACGTCGCGACTGCTGACCTCGAAGCCGCACATAGCCGGCTCTCCTCAGGACTTTGTCACTGCAAAGGACGTGTTCGAGCTCTTCAGCAAAGAGTTCAAGCTTCCACCTCGCAAGGACGTGCCCGTCTTCTCCGCCGGTTCCGCCCAGTCTCGTCTTGCCACCTTCACAATCCCCATTTCTTCACACCCGAGAGCATGGATCGATACCTACTATCCAGTCCTCAACACCCCGCTCGACCGCCACCTCCAGATTCTGGACTCGGACGGCAAGGTCGAGTGGAACGCAGAGCTTGAGGAAGTCGCCGACGATGACACCGACCCCGACGCCGTCAAGTACGTCAATGCCGTCCCGACCTTCCATGGCTTGTCCAAGGCTGGCGATGTCCGTGGCCCCGTCATTCACGTTGGGTACGGCACTAAGGAGGAGTTTGATCATCTCGAGTCTAAGGGTATCAACTTCACTGGCTCCATCGTTCTCACTCGCTACGGCGCTGTCTTCCGCGGTCTCAAGATCAAACGCGCACAGGAAGTCGGTGCTGTTGGTGTCCTCATCTACTCTGACCCGGCAGATGATGGTGGTGTGACTGACAAGAACGGTTTCACGACTTACCCTCTCGGTCCTGCACGTCACCCTCGCAGCGTTCAGCGTGGTTCTGTTCAGGTACGTAAAGTCCCGTTCATAACCATCAACCATTGACCTTCTTTTTTTTCTCCTCTCAACCACAGTTCATTAGCGCTTACCCCGGAGACCCCACCACGCCTGGCCGCCCAGCTTATGCGAATGTGACGCGCGATGAACCTCTGAACGCACCGTCGATCCCCTCGCTCCCCATCTCCTGGCTCAACGCCCAACATCTCCTGAAAGAAGTTCATGATGGAGTTGGTCCCAGCAAGAAGACCATCCGCCTCCACAACAACGTCTTGGATGGTGTGACGCCCATCTGGAACACCATGATGCTCATCCCAGGCCATATCAAGGAAGAGATCGTGATGGTTGGCAATCACCGCGACGCCTGGGTCCTTGGTGGAGCCGACCCGTCAAGTGGCTCTGCAACCCTTCACGAAGTGGTTCGCGGCTTTGCCGACCTCTGGCACAGCGGCTGGCGCCCTCTGCGCAGCATTGTGATCGCCAGTTGGGATGCTGAGGAGTATGGTTTGGTTGGTAGCACCGAGTACGGCGAGGACTTCACGCGATTCCTCTCCAAGCATGTTGTCGCTTACCTCAACCTGGATGTTTCGGTAGTGGGTTCGAGCTTCATTGCAGCTGGCTCTCCGTCACTCGCTCCGCTTTTGCGTCATGTTGCGGAAGACATTGTCGTACACCCAACGGACCATAAGCGTTCGCTCTGGGATACTAGGGACGACGTTGGCCCCTACGCTGGTAACCTGACCAAATCCGTGTGGGAGGCATCGGCCCTTCAGACCATTGAGGCCCAGCAGGCCAAGCTTGCGCCAGCCGCGCTCGATGTCTACCCGTTGGGATCCGGCAGTGACTACACCGTCTTCCTTCAACACATTGGCATCGCGTCGTCAGATGGCGGTTTCGGCACTGCCTTTGGAGATGCCCCGTACCATTACCACTCGATCTTCGACTCGGAATATTGGCAGGAGACCTTCGCTGACCCCGGTTTCCATCGTCATGTCGCAGTCGCTCGTTTCTTGGGCACGGTGGCGCTGAAGATTTCTGACGCAATCATTTTGCCCATCAACACCACTCAGTACGCCCTCCAGCTCGACAAGTATCTTGACGCTGTCGAGGAGATCAGCCTTGGATCTGAACTCAAGGACAAGCCGGATTTCAGCGAGCTGCGCGACGCGATCGCCGAGCTCACCACCGAGAGCATCAAATTCGACACCGAGAAGGACGCGGCCGAGCATGCACTCAAGAAGCTCCTTCGCAGACGTCGTCACCACAAGGTCGCCGAGAAGATGCGCAAGGCAGGCACCGCCGTCCGTCGCTGGCTCAAGCCGACGCCTGAGGAACCCGAGTATGTATTCAACCCCTACGCCGAGCTCGACTGGCTCGAGGCTCAGTCTTCGGATTCATCGCTCAACATTGTCGCCGAACTCCAACGGCCGCCTGTTGACTGGCCGTCTGCGATCAAGCCGTTCTGCTTCCCGGGCCACCGCTGGGGCAAGCTGTTCAAGGCTATCCACCGTGTCAAGGTGACCAACCTGAAGCTCGCAAAGTTCGAATCCGGCTTCATCTCGGAGGAGGGCATCACAGAGCGCGAGTGGTACAAGCATCTGGGTGTTGCACCGGGCAAGTGGCTCGGGTATGGCGCCACGACGTTCCCTGCGCTCACCGAGGCCATCACCATCGAGAAGAACGCGACGCTTGTGGAGATTGAGGCGGGCAGACTCACGGAGCAGATCCTCAAGCTCGCAGATCGGTTCCGCAAGTAAAGCGCCGAGTTGACCAGTGCGTCTTTTAGGTATGAAGCCTACCGATATACATGTGATGTACACCGTCTGTGCAAAGACACGAAATGTACTTTTAATATAACTGATTCAGCCATCTTCGTGGTCGGAGATTCATGGCTTGCGTCCATGTTTATTCCTCCGCAGCTCCTTCCACTCACGTCCTGTTGGTAACAATCGTTGGACGCGGAATCGCCGCGCAGGACTGAAATATACGCGTAGGCATGGCTTTGGTCATCCAAATCGTTCCCGCAGCAGCTTGCAGTGGGTTCGCAAGAGCCTGTGCCGGTCGAACTCTCTGTTGCCTTCTTGCATGTGTGTTCAACGCAATCAGCTGCGGACCGTCACTACACATGTCAGCGATCCGGCGTCCCTGTGCTCTACATCACAAGGCACGCCCCATTAAAGTCTGGGGCATGAGCGCGGCATGAACTCTCCTCTTCTCGCTTCTTCTTCTCGTCGATCTTCTATTTCTCCGTTTGGCTGCACAACCAGTCATTTCTTCCTCGCAGCGGTATGCGTGCGCGTCACATGCGCGTATGAGAGGGGCTGACTAGTACTCGACAGCATTGACTTCTGCTTTATCTCGCGGCGGTCGTCTTAAATCGCTTTTTTCCCCTTTAACCCGCAAGAAAGTGATCATCATGGTTGCTTCTGGGACTTGCGTTCTCCTTGCTCTCGTTCTTCCCCTTGCGCTCTCTCTACCTAGCCACGCAAAACCACAAAGCCAAGTTGCGCGCGGTACGTTCATCGGAGTCCTGCAACCTGCAACCGCTTCAGGATACTCATGTTGAGTGAGCAGATGATCCCAGTTCCGATGACCAAACTGGCACAGCAAGCACTGACTGGACGTCTTATGTTCTTGGTCCCAAATCTCGCACCGTTCTTCCCATGGCGATTCTGGCCCAGAATGGTGTCCAGAACGCCGACGCATTGATTGGTAAGTCGAACATAAGTTGATTCAGAGGGCCAGACGTTTGAACTGGTATTGCAGGGAAAGCCGACGGCGCGGCACGCCTGAGCTCTGGCTCCAGCCAGTTCCGATGGCCTGATGGTACGACAGCTAGTGCCTCGAGTACCCAGTCCCCGAACAACGGCAACGGTAGCCCTCGAACGTATGACGCTAAGAATGCTATCGATGGTTAGTCAGAGTAATTTGTCGAGCTATGGTGGCTGAACTTTGTCTTTAGGCTCTTCAGCAACTTTCTTCAGCGATGCCACAGAAGACGACGCTGCAGGCGACGACTGGCTTCTCATCAATTCACCTAGCGCTATCAGCGCGCCAGGCGTTACGATTTTATCCAGCCCAGACGGTGCTATCGAGGTGACTTCACTGTCAAACGTCTAAAGCGGACCTAAACATGTTGTAGGACTTTGTTGTGGAAACCAGCTCGGACGGTTCGACTTTTGCTGTAGCCAAGACCGTCACGGGCAACAAGTCTTTGGCCCCGTACGTAGCGTTCGATGCACCGGTGAGCTTCACGGCGCTGCGCATCACCGTAAGCAAGAACGGAAACACCGGCAAGCGAGTCTATACTCGCATCGCAGAGGTCATACCCTCGTCTGAATGGGCGGGAGACCTAGCTTGGCCAGCGAACACGAAAGCAACTGCCAGCAGCGAACATGCTCCCGCTACAGAGGGTAGTTACGCCGCAAGCAATGCGGTCGATGGGAACCCGCAGACTTTCTGGAACGACGTAAGCCCACTTATGCTTGTTTTACACCCTGATTCTTTCTGAAAGTACCTTTCAGGACACAGAGAACCAACAGCCCGATGTTTTGACGGTAACTGTGGGTGATACAGTCGTGTTGCCTGGCATCACCGTTGTGTCAAACTCAGACGGCGCGCCGGTCGACTTCACAGTTGAAACTACGCTCGACAACCAGAACTGGAATGTGGCCGCGACGATCAAGGATAACAACGACGTGACAATTCCAGTTCAGTTCGCTGAGCCAACGGCACTTGTTGGCTTCCGCATCACTGTTACTCGCGTCCAAGATAAAAGCAAAGGCGTCTTCACTCGCGTTGCGGAAGTTCTGCCGCGCCTTGCTGCTGCCGCTCCGTACGTTGACCTCGACTTTGGTCGCGTTGTTGTGGGTCACATTGTCCTTAAGTTTGCCGCCGCGAGCGACCCAGCACCCCAACTCCGCCTTTCCTTCAGTGAAACGAAGCAGTACTTTGGTTTCACTTCCGACTACTCACCCAGCGACTACTCCGGTGGCTCAAAAACCGATGACGTTGTTCCTCCTGTGGCTGGTGGCGAATGGCGTGATGAGAAGCAGTGTCAGTTCAACGACAAAGTGTGCGCCGATGGTCTGCGTGGCTTCCGTTACTTGCGCATCTACGTTCAGCAAACTCCAGGCGCTGAATCGAACAGCGCGGCACAAGGCTGGGCTGAGATTGCGGCTGGTGGCGTGTCCCTCGATTTCACCGGATACCTCGGCACACAGGATACTTACAAAGGCCACTTCATCTCCAGCGACGACCTTCTCAACAAGATCTGGTACGCGGCAGCGTACACGGTCGAGCTCGACACGGACACTTTCACCAAGGACACAGTAGACCCTCGTAACGCATACAGCGATAGTTTGGATGGCAAGATTGTTCAGCATGATGGTGCTAAGCGCGGTACGTGAGATCAGCGGGATCCATCTCGCGCGAAGGAGACTGAGTCTTCCCCTGCGGTTCCTAGATCGCGATCCCTACATTGGCGACGTTGCTGTCTCTTCCCTCGTGGACCTGGTTTCGCACGCCGACACTCAGGTAATCACCATTTGGATCTTGCGTTGGTTTCACTGCCTTAGCTCAATCTCCTCACAGGGTGCTCGGAATGTCATCATTGATCTAGCACAACATCAACGCGACGACGGATGGATTCCTCCTGCCAGTATCAGCAACTACGGACTGAACCTCTTTGACTACTCGGCTTGGTGGGCTATCGCTGCTTCCGACTTGGTTCTTTGGGCGGCGGATACTGAGGTACGAGAAACCATCGGTCTTGAAATATTTCTCATTCATTCTATCAAGCTCGCGAATGCTATCTGGGAACCTTTGAAGAAACTCATGGATACTCACTATCCTAGCGTCTCCAACTCTGTCGGGCTCCTCGACAAGAGCGGTTCGTTCCAAGGTTATGGAGACTAGTGAGTATCAGTGAGTCTTCGGAACGATCAAAGTCTAATCTTTCTCACACAGCGCCTTCCTCCCTCGCAACGGAGTCGTGACTTACTACACAGGAAATTATATCCGCGCTTTGAGAGGCGCCGCTGTCGTTGCGTCTTTCCTCAACCACCCCGATGAGGCCAACAGTTGGACGTCCCGTGCACAGTCGGTCTCTGCCGCCCTAGCGGCGAGCGACAACTTTGATGAAACCGCCGGCGCATGGCGTGATGCTTCTCCCGGTGCAGGAAATCCAACTGCCAACTGCCACTCGCAGGACGCGACTGCATTTGCCATTCTTTCTAACTCTAGCACCCCGGACCGGAGCCAGCGGTCGCTCGACTTCCTGAGCAAGACCAACGGCCGCACGTGGGGAAACTCGTTCATTGACCAAGACTGCTTCGGTGGTGGAACGAGCGACCGTGTGTACTTGTTCACCAGCCATCCGGAGGTCATGGCCCGCTTCACCGTGAACGACGATGCCGGTGCGCTGGAGCTGATTCGTCGTGGTTGGGGTTATCAGGTACGTAACTCGCGGCGGGCAATGTGGCCCTCGACACTGACGGACGCTGCTTTCAGGTCGTTCGTGATCCCGTTGGCACGTTCTGGGAAGGCGTCGGACGCGATGGAGATGTTGGAAATTACGAGGGTGCATTCACTAGTATGGCTCACGGATGGTCAGCTGGTGCCGCTGTGGCATTGGTGAGCTCAATCTCTCATCTCAACATGCATCTGCTAACCGAGGTCGCATTATTTAGTCTACAAAGCTGCTCGGCGTTGAACCTACCAGCCCAGGGTTTGCGACTTACGATGTAACCCCTCACCCAGCGGACGTCAAGTGGGCTAATGGCACAGTTCCCACCCCGCGCGGGGCAATCTCTGCAGCATGGTACTATGATGCCTCCAACAAGCTCCAGGTCGATGTCAATGGCCCGGAAGGAACGACAGCCAACGTTCGTCTCCCAGTTACTGCTGGCGCGAAGCGCGATGGCGTTTTCCTTCAGGAGCGTTCTACTGCAGCAGCCGGCGTCACTCTGAACGGTCGTGTGGTGTGGCGTGCAGATGGCTCGGTGAAGGTAAAGCGGAGCGGTTTCTCGAGCATCAGCTTTGACGGTGACTACGTTTACGTGCGAGGTCTTGCTGGAGGAAGGAGACATGTTGTGGGCGTCACTGCTTAAGCAACATTCATTGTGCTTATATATGTAGTATTTAAGCCATCTTCGTAATATTGAACCATTAGGCTTTGGTTATTTCTAGATCTTTATTACAAGCTTTGCATCCCATGGACTTAGGCTCCGTGGCACCAGTGCTACGTTTGGATTCATGCCTCATAACTCTCTGTGACTGGAAGTGATAGTTGCTCAACTTCGGGCCTTGAAGCGATAAGGTACATGCTTGGCCAAAAGGTCTCAAGGTCATACAGTCAACCGAGCATGATCGAGACGTGAAGATAACTGTAACCAGATCAATACCAGTCGCCTTCCCCTCCCTCACGCGTAAACCCTTTCTTCTCGTACAGGACCGTCGCCTTGGTGGCTTCGCGGCGCTTGCGAGCCTCAAAGTCCTCATCTTGTATCTTGTCCATGTGCCCTTTGTATGGGATCTGCTGCAGTGGTATATCATCCTCTACATCCAGGTCCTGCGTAGTACGTTAGATTTGGAGCCTGCGCGAGCGATACAGGTATCAATAAGTAGCTGTACTCACAATCTCGCCGATGAGGACAACATTCTCGCCGCGGACGAGATATACAGGATCCTTTTGCCTGACATCCGCGTAGTTTTGGCCGTGGTAGACGCGCTCGACTGTGTCTTCAAGTACAAGGTTTGCTTCATGTCGCGTTAACAAACGATTGGACACGGACAGCTGAGCAGAGCTCACCAAACTGATCGTATGACCGCAGAACACCCAACAGCTTGCGTCCGTCACGCAATATAACGAGCATTTTCTCTAGAGACCGCCAAGAGGTGGCCGCACGATGCGCACAGGACACAAGCAAGAGATGGGTTCCAATGCGCGCGCGACAGCAGTTCAGCACGCACTGTCGACGCAATCAACGAGCGAGCCCGACGTTGTGAAGGGTATCAGCGAGTCCATGACGAAGAATCGGGCTGGCGAACGAGCGAAACGGGAATTGATAGTGAACGGTTCAGTGCCAAGGCATGCGAGCGGGCTTATAACTCGGCTTAGCTCCTCCTATCCTCCCTAGATATGGTTCGCTTCACAGATTCGCTTAGCGAACTATTAAATTATTTCGTTTAGTCGCACAGAGACTTGCGTTCGAGTATCTATAATTTCATGCTTTAGGTTACAAGGCGTCCGGTTAAGTCAATCATGAGACAGGAACTTATTTTCGTATGAAACAAATGCTAGAGTGGCAAACTCGGCCTTCTTTGGATCTGCGATATTCTACAAAGATGTCAACACGGACATTCAAGGCACAAGTACAGACACACTAGTCCTTGTACTTCCTCTTTCTCTGACTGCCACGGGATGACTTTTCGGCAGGTTCAACGACGAGCGCAGGTGGTTCGAGTTCCTCGATGGCACGGCGAATCTCGCGGTCCCGAGTCGCCAACCTGTTAAGGAGCTCCACCTTCACGCTGAGCTCGATCTCCACCTCGGCAGTACGCAGCTTCTGCCATCCGACATGCCGATCACACTTGCGCCTGCCTGTGCAGAGCGAGTTCTCGCTCTCCTCCGCATCATCGCCAACATCCTCGCCGTCGCGCTCACGCTCCATGACGAACGCCTCCCACTCAGCGTCCGACATGAGCAGCCGCTCGTCCCACCCGCACGTCTCGCGCGTGTCGCTCCGTCGCGCCGCGAGCTGAATAAACCGCTCACGCGCCTCCACCAGCGCCAGCCCACGCTGCACCGTGTCGTGCTGCGCCACGATCTCCGCCAACAGCGCATGCAGCGTGTGCAGCTGCGCCGCGCTCGCCGACCCCAAACGCGGGTGGCCAACGCGGAGCCCCGCCCTAGCCGCCGGGTCGATGCTCTCCGTTTCCTCGGCCTCGACCTTTGGCCTCTGCGGGTCGTCCTCGCGGCCGTCAATGCGCCGCGTCTTGCCCTCGACCTTGCCCGCCGCGCGCACCGCGTTCCACGTATCGACCTCCCACCCCTCTGCGTCGCCACGCGCCTCGCCGAGGCGCTTGCCGTACACCGCGAGCATGTCCTGCACGTGCATCGCCGCACACGCGTCCGAGCAGTACTTGCTCACGGGCACGCGCGCCGCCGCCAGGCACACCAGCACGTACCCGATGTCCTCTGGGTTAAAGTCGTTCGCGGGCGTCCAACCGCGCTCGCCACGCCGCTGCGCGTCCTGGCGCTGCATCGCATACGTGCCGCGCAGACAACGCACTTTGAAAGATGTACTGAGAGACGGATCACCTGCACAGGCAGCATGAGTTCAAGCCAGAAACATCGCAAGGATATGCAAAAAAAAAACGTACCAGCCTGACAGACAGGGCAGACAAACTGGTCAATGAGATCGACCTCGGTGTCGGCAACGTCCACGCAGTGAGGGTGATACCAGCCGTCGCACCTGCGAGTCGAGTCTGCGTCAGCCTCCAGGCCAACACCTACGCCAGCGAACACACGCACCGATCACAGGCAACCATGAACCGCCCCTCATCGTACGGCGTCTGGCACACGCAGTACAATTCCGCTGCTGCTGCCGCCGCCGCTGCCGCCCCTGCCCGCCGTTTCCGCCCATTACCGCCCTTGACCGGGCTCGGCGTCCCAGCCTTGCTCGGACCCCCGCTCGAATCGTAGCCATACTCGACGCTCCCGCTCCTGCCGCTTCCACCCCCACCCCCACCGTGCAGGCCCAACGCCTCGGCCAGCTCGCCATCCACTTCTACGTCCACGTCCATCGCGTCGTTCGACACCACCGACGCGCTGCGCGACCGCCCGGCCGTCACGCTCCGCTTGCGTTTCGCGCCTCCGCGGGCGCGTTTCGCGGGCTTTGCGCGCGAGGACCCGGGCTCGTCGACGCTAAGGTATGCGGACGACGACGACGGTGCTGGGTTGACAAGGGACGCCCCAGAGCTCGACCCGGGTGGTTGTCCCGACTCCTCGCGCTCGAACCGCTCGTATCGTCCGCCTACTTCGCCTGATCCATGTTCTAAATCCAATATTTCGCTCCCGACATCATCCTGAAAGTGAAAAAAAAGCGAAGAGTCAGCAACAGGCGAGTGACGCAAGAGACTATGGCAGGAAGATTGGAGGAGGAGGAGGGGTGGATACAGAGCTTGAGGCAGATGATGATCGATTCTCATCGAATCGACCGCTCTATCAGGCGCGTGGAAAGGTAATAATTCAAAGAACGTCACGACGATTCACAAAATTCTCCATCCAGGTGCAAGTCAACAATTAAGCATTATCCCAGCCGATGAGCGAACAACGGGGAACTGTCTTGAATCGCCTCATTTGCACCTCAGACAGCCAAAAACCAAGCAACATCCCCGCGTGACCGAGGTTGATACCAAGTCCGAGTCGGCAGCCGGGACATCTGAATACGCGATGAAATTCTGGTCGGGGATGGCGGAAAGTGAGGACCGCCAAGAAGCAGAGCCGCAGCAGGGCCTGCCTGGAGATATGGATAAAGATTTGGCGGAACCCGATGCGTTTTTTGGCGGCAAAGGAGGTCACAAGGACAAGGGAGAACGAATACGAGAGGAAGTGACGATTTAGGTCAGGGGAAACACACTTTTCCCGCGGCGCGCACAATCAACGGATAACAGGTGACGGATAACCGCCAAGGTCCGAAGCGAAGCGGCAAAGCTTACCTCTAAAACGCGCACGGCCTGTGGGGTGTGTGTGTGTGTGCAAGTGGTAAAACGATCAAGTCCCGAAGAAGTGCGTTTTTCGCAAAGTCCCAAAATTGGGTCGCGACGCCACCGGCACCCGGCAACACAGGAGGCCCAATGATCCAATAATCCAACCGTGCGAGTCATCACGATTCACGATTCACGGCCAATCGTGAATCGAGGGACGACCGCCACGGTGATCAAAAGGTCAACAAGTGGGTACGCCGGGCATCCCAAAGATAAAGTAAAGTGTGCCGAGACCCGGTGCAAAAAATGGAAAAAAAAGCAAATTCGGAATCAGCGATAGTGGAGCATATTCCGCACGCGGCCCGCAACGAGGCGATTGGGTCAACCGGATAGATGTCGGGGGGACATTCAGATTGGGGGGTTTAAGACGGATCGCAGGGCCAGAACAGAACAGGGAGAACCAGTTTGCAGGGACGAGGAAGAAGAAAAGAACCAACCCGCGCGCCGCATTCGACAATACGAAAAGGTCCACACAAAGAGATCGCAAGGGGGGTCGCGCGCGATCGGGGTGGCGCCGAGATGGGTTCAGGGGTCAAGGTTAATGGTCACGGTCCACGATTACGAGTTGGATGCGAGGTTGCACCGAGGGCGAGGGCGAGGACCACCGGGAGCGAGGGAGAAAAATCAGCCAGATCAACGTCGTTAGCGTGAGTTCGCGACGTCGGGAATCAAAAAGGGAAAGGGGGATGAATGAATGGACGAAAACGGATATTGCACAAGATGGATTGTCGAACAAGTAAGAAGCCCCGAGGATATTGAGTCAAGCGAGATTGCAGTGTAGGGAAGCGGGACGATGTTGTTGGTTAGAGTAACAGTGGCGATCGAAGCGGCCCAAGATGTCAGACAGGCAGGTGTGTGGGAGTTGGCGAGCGAGAGTCCGCGGACATGCGGTCAGAAGCAACACGCAAGCAAAGATTCAATACGGGAAAACAAAAACAAAGATGTAATTGAATGAGTGCCTGAACGTAAGACGAGACTATGGAGAGATGGAAGGAGGAGACTGACCGGTCGACGAGGGCCATCGACCAGATCTAGCAGGTCATCATCTACGCTCGACATCGACTGTGGCTGCTGCTGCTGCTGCTGCGGGGTGATGGTGGTGGGATGGTACTGGTACTGCTACGTTGGAACGGTACGGATCGGCGAGAAGTGTTCCTGTGAGAGGTACAGTCAGGTCAGGTGTGATTTCGGCAAGTGTTCGGAGGGAGGGAGGACTGCGCACTTTTTACTGGCGGGCTAAGCGAGTCGCGTTCGCGCGCGCGTTTTCTGCTGTTTGCGGGCGCGGCGGGTGTGGGCGCAGCAGGTGCAGGTGCGTGTTTGGCGAAAGTGTAGTGCTTGATAAGCCAGTCGTGTGCGTCCTTGCCGCTGCCTGCGCTGTCGACGTCGTCGTCGTCGTCCTCGTCCGACTTTTGAGAGAGGACGTCTGGAACGCGAGAGGGCAGTTGGAGGGGCGTGCGGGGATGGTCACGGTCAGAGGCTGAGGTGCGAGAGTCGGAGCCAGAATGATTCGCCGAGTCGTTGGACCGCCCCCGACGAGCCCCCGTTGCGCCAGCGTGACGCGCGCGTGGACTTGCTGGCCGGTCGCGTTCACTGCTTGACGGATATGCAAGTGGTGTACTCAGCGTAGCCACCGCCCGCGGAGATAGGTGCTGGCGTTGTGGCGGAGGAGCTGGTGCAGCAGCAGCTTTGCGCGGGATTGGCTGCCCGCCATCTGCACTCGACCGACGTCCGCGAACGCTCTCAATGAGACTCGCACGGACCCCCTCCACGCCCTTGACTCCCGCAGCGAGTGCGCTATTAGTGCCCGGCGCGTGCTCATGTGCCGTAGGACTCGTCGCACGGCTGCCCTGGCGGCTCTCAGCCCAACGCTGCTCCGTATTGGTCAATGCGGAGAACGTCGCAAGCGGTAACGGCTGCAAACCGCCATCGACCATCTCAGCAACCCGTCGCCGTGTCTGCGTGGAATAGAATGTCGGGTTCGAGTACGAGGTCCTTGTCGCGGTGGTGGTCGCACTAGACGCCGAAGATACCGCGGTCACAGCAGCAGCACTACCCGCACTACTACTCCCGCTACTCGCGCTCCCGCTGCTCCCCGTTGGCGAGATCTTGGGCCGCGTATGTAAATGCATCGTGCTGATTCCCGAATCCGATCTCTGTCGTTTGTGCGGTCTGGGTGGCAAGGTCGTCGGCGGCGAGGGCGTGCGGCGGGTGAGATGTGCTGACATCGACATATGCAATGGCGGCGATCGCTGTACTCCTCCCTCGCCCGGGCTCTCCGACAGCAACGACGAGATGGCCATGCGACTGTGCATCGTTTTTGCGGTTGTTGCGCGAAAATTGCAGTTGCAGTTGCACGCAGGAGGAGGAAGAGTTCAAAAAGGACGGAGCGTGTGCGGAGAGTCGCTACTTGCAGCCTGGTGCTGTGCCAGCGACGACGCTTGCTTGTTACGGGCGCTTAGCTCTCGGATTAGTTCCCGGAACAGGGCGAGATTTCCCCGCGGCCATCACAAGAGAACCGTGCACCCCAAACAAACAATTCGCCGTCACGTCCTCCCCCGGCGCCCTTCCTGCCGAACGCCCAAATCTGGCTGCAGCCTTTCGAGAACTTCCTCGCGCTATTACGCCAGCGCAGCTTGGTCGACAGAGTCCAGACTGTCACCCATCATCATCAGAGATACACAGAAGGTAACCTTGTGCCGCGTGTCCGGGCCCAATCCGACGAAACGAATGCGATTCCGGAGAAACTACGTTTACATCCCAACATCCCAACATCCTCGGACGCGCGGACTCGCCTCGTCCACGTGCATCTGCCAGTTGCCCATCTCTTGCTCCCGCTGCCGCACCCCGCTGCCGCTGTGTTCAAGCGGGTGTCGAATTCGAAGCAGCAGCCAGCCACCGCAGACTGCTGCGCTAGATTTGTCGATCCAAGCACAGACCCTCCTTGCCATCAACAATCCTCACCACCCGAGTGCCCGACGATTCCCCATCCGAAGCTCAGCCTTCCCTAATATCTCCAGTCTCGGGGTGCAGTGCGGCGCTCGCCCTCCCTTCGTTTGCGCGCGCACAAAATCTTCTATCTCGTGCTACCGGCCCATCATCATGATCATCGCTCCACGTCAAGCAGCCAATCTCGCACACACGCGTATACCCTGGAACTTGTAGGGGGTCGGACGCGATCTGTCACTTGCCCAATTTTTTTTTTTTTGGCGACAGTCGCACCAGCCTCGGCGATGCCGCGGACCCGTCGGTCTCCTCGGATGTTGGTCGTGTGCCCTCCGAGCCTGTTCGCTCCCAGGCCTGACCAACTGCGAATCGCATATTTGCTATAAACATAAATATATACTGATCCTGCGGTGGGTTTACGGGAGGTGTTTGAAAATTATTGCTGACATGGCATGGCATGGGATCTCGAGCCCCCGTCCAAGATTTGAAACGGCTGATTGCTTCCTTTGTTGTAATTGAATGCAATTCGGCTGCTTGTGGCCGTACAGCTGCCAGCAAGGCCTCCCTGTCTGACGCTGTGGTGGTGGCAGCTTGTTTTTTTTTATATACTCCCTGCGGGCTGCATGCGGCGCTGTCCGTTTGATAAAACCCCGCACCCGTATGGACTGCTGACATGGACATGTAGAGGGTCGGAGGTAGCTCATTTGAATTGAATTGAATGGATGATTAGATAGAAGAAGTCGATGACCAGAGGCACAACAGATGAGGGACAAAGTTAAGGTTGACGGGGAAGCCTGTCGGAATTGTGCATCCGTTGCCGAGGTTCGGTCCACCAAGACACCAGACAGGGCTATCTGCGGACAGTGAGCGTTGCCAGAAGGATCACAGCGCGGATTCTAAGCTCCCTACCTATCTAATTACGAGTGCGTTCTGCGTATATCGAACCCCCCCCCCCATCCCCCATCACACACGCACACACACGCACATACTCGACCATTCCCTGAACGCGATGCATCATGTCACGACTCACTTTTGATCTCGTATCCACGAACGCTTCGCATATCAGAGTCAGACGGCGGAGAATGCTGCGACAAGTCCCACCACAAACGGGATCAAAGCGAATCGTGACAAGATGCATCTCGCATCTCTGCTACGTCGACTTTTGTCCAAAGAGACCGGGCCAGCGGGAACGGGTTCGAGCTTGGGAAGAAGTGCTATATTGTGCTGCTGAAAATGAACGCGCTTGAAGTTAGGGGGGCTCGGAATTCCTCGCTATAATGAGGTTGTCCAGCTCATCCGGCGGTCCACGCACGAACTTCGGAAATGCGTACACACAATATCCGAGGGAGGGGGCTTAACCTTAACTTTGTCCCCTCATCTAACGTCTCCAGGCTTCGACTTCTTTGGCATCAAGTTACCTAACTTACTTTCGAACCCTCGCCGTGTCCATGCATGTGCATGCATACATAGTGACCTTTTTTCTGCCACACCACTGCCGCCGATTTCCAATCATAGTGGACTCGCGCGCGTTACGGTTTGACATGCAGGCCCGCTTAGTAACTTAGCAGCTGTACACGGCCATAAGCAGCCGAATGCTAGTGCACAGTACACTCGAGGGAGCAATCAGTGTTTTCAATCTGTTCCCAGCCAATGTTCAACAGCCCTCAGAGTTTCTCACCAAATCACCCATCACCGATCACCAAAGTCCAGTCAAGTAATGTCAGACTGGAGATTTGCGCAAAAACACTTCTCGTAAAAGCCCGCCAGTTTTCAAGCAAAAAGAATACGCGCTTCGCAATTGGTCAGACCCAAAGGACAGGCATGCGACATCGCCGAGGCCAAGCCGTCGCAACCGTCGCAACTCCGCGGAGCCGACGGCGCCGGGGACCGCCAGAATTATGGACATTGACAAATGCGGAGCGTGGCTTCTCGCGCGCGCGCGCAAAAAACTGGCAATGGTAATGGCCAAATCCGAGCATCTTGCGCCGTCGTCGCGTTTCATCGGCGTCTGGCCCTAGGCAGTGCTCGCCACGAGTTCTGCAGGTTCTTTTGTTATTACGGTACTGACATAATTGAGCGAATATCGCGAGAAGCCCGGGCGAGCTAACTTACATCATGAGCGTGCGCAGCCGTTCTCTGCTATGACAAAAATGGCCGGTCAATCAAGGATTGCGAGCCTTGAAAACGGTCGTGCACAGACGCAGAGCGCGCGGCGCGTAGTGACGGGTGTCAGCCAGTTTTCCCGACATTTGCGTCTCGAAAATGAACGGCAGCCAAAAACTCCGCCGCCAAATGTGCATCCTATCCAGAAGTTTTGCTTAATGGGGGCGGTGCTCGGAGAATTCGTAAACGGAATTGCACACAAAACGTTTTTGGAGAGCGTTGCACGGTTGCTGGCGGTGGTCACCGTGCGCTGGGCGCTGGCTCGTCACGCTCAGGCTGACGAACTGCCTGTTCGGCCGAGGTTGCAGCTCGTCAATGCCAACAGATCGCTGGAAATGTCCGGGGTAGATGCTCGTCAGATGCTCCTTTAAGCTGTGCGTTTGTACAGGAACATTCTGGGAGAAGGTGAAGGTGCGCGAAGCCGGGAGGGCCAACCGCATCGTGCCACTGAACCGTGTTTTGAGGCGACATTGAAACCCTCATCCGAAATTAGGAAGCGGGCAATAGACTAGCTAAGTCCGCTGACCTGTGGCCGATGGCAGAGTGACCGCAAAGTTCTTCGTTCACACCCGGCGAGCTGATCTCTGGGCCCGGTGGTGCCACAACACGAACTGCACATGAGGCGGACAGCGCTGCGACAACCCATTCACGAGGCACTGTGACCTCCAATACAGTCTCGGAACCAGAGGCGGCGAGGTCAGGGCTGAATGAGTCGCGGAAGAACCTCGAGTGTTCTGAGCAGCAGGGCTGTGAAACACGCTGCTCGGCACACGATGAGGCGTCAGCACGCAGATCGGGACAATTTATCGGGCAATTCAGACATTGAGTAGAAGCACAGGTCCCGTGATACACCGCTGTAATGGGTTGTGTCGGGCCACGGGCCCTAAGGGCTTGAGGGCCGGAGGAACTGGGAGGTTGGAAGTCATTCCGAGTCCTTGAGACGATTTATTCATTCGACTCATCGAAACGTTGTTTGATCAAGACCTAATCTCGGAGCAGTAGCTGAGAAACTCGTCAGCTTCGTGGAATTAAGTTGACAGCGGCGCACGGGCAAAGTTTCGAGCCAACGGACCACACACACAGCCCAGGCCCGATTCTCTTTCCAGATTGCCAACAGAGTCACTAAGAGCTCCCTCATTAAGCCCGCGAGCCACGTGGTAGTGTGTTGTAGATAGGAGAAAGTCTCGCGTGAGCGCGGAAGAACCTCGAGACACAGTATACGTCGAGCCGTCACCCGGAGCGTTAGCCACCCGAGGAGGCACACAGTCCCTATTACGTCGCAGTTCCATCGGGCTTGTAAATGGTGGTGATAAGTTTGGAGGTGTGAGATGCCAGTGCTCCATCAGAAGGCGCACACTAGGACGAAGACGTGGGTAGAGTGTGGTTTGGTTTGAACCAGACCCAATGAGAATGTTCAATGTACACCGATGAAGTATGATATCCGCTTCTGAAAGACCTCTGGAAGCTGGGAAAAGCAAATTCTTATCAAAGAGGCGGCGATAAATGTGTCATGAAGATGAGTTTGGGTTTGGGTTCATCGTTGGGTACGATGCTGCTGCACTCACCGGCACAGTTTGAGCACCGATGTTTGGATCAAACGATGGATCCGAGCATCTGGCGTGTGATCAAGCTGTAGCATCCACGAATACCAGTACTGCGCTCACGCTGCAACGTGTATATACAACTCCGAAAAATTCCAAACAAGCACAGATAGAATCGATAGGTCACATGGTGCGGTACCGGATGCAGCAATGAGGAGTCGCAGTTTGAGGACGGAGGCAAGCCGCCTAAGCGGGATCTTTTACGCAACCTCCCGCTCAAAGTTACAAAGAGGCCGCTTGGCACGCTGTTGACCCTGGCGCCTGGCTGTGCGCGCGGCAGCACCTGGGGAATCGCTGGTCTTCTTGTGCTACCCGACCTTGTACTGCTCGCGCTCCGGCCGCCTCCGCGCTACTTCTAACATCAACTGTTTGCGCTTGACACCAGGCCGCTACAATGTGCGTGACATATTGTAGCAGAACCCGCCAGCGGTTTGTTGGCTCAGTAGCTAAACCAGACTGTCCAGCTCGACCCAGCAGCGGGCTGTTACATTGGACTTGGGTTTTGACCCGCCGTTCATTCACATCCATGCTCGCCGTGACTATAGCACTAGCAACAGTATTCTCGGCGCTGTCTGATTTCGATCGACCCAGAGGGATTGCCCGGTTGTTGCGACCAGGGTTCAGGAGCTCCAAAGCGCACATATTGTTGGCTTTCACAATGGCACTTCTTCGCCAACAGTAAATGGCCCAGGCCCTAGCGTTTCTTCCTTCAATCTTCCACTTTCTCGTCCACGCCTTCCTGCTCTCCCTCGACCATGGCTTCCCATCCGCCAGCGCCAGACTGGGCTAGTGACTTAGAAAACGATGACAGTGTTCGCCGGCTGGCAGACATTCAGGGAATCCTCCATCCAGAGTTTTGGAATCCACCGGATCCCGTTACTTTCTGTCTCGTGTGGACCAGGGCAGTCAGAGGCCATGTTGAACGATACAAAGTTCCAGACTACATGATTCCATGGACCGACAATCATCCAGAGTGGCCAACCTTCCAAGAGTCCATGTGCAGCCTCCGCGCAGCCAAATCCTTTGATCGTATTGCAGCCATCATCGAAGACTGGAATACGCGTGCGTTCTTCTTGAATATCCCTCTTGGCATGAAATTGACTTAGGGCCCAGGTTTTCCTTCAGACGACATGCACTCTGTTGGGAGCAGCATGCAGCCTGAAGGTGTGCATTGTCCGGGGTAGTCCGCGCGATTCGATGCTAACTCCGTCGATTGATTAGGTATTGCCCTTCAAACTAGCCGCAGTAGGCATTCACTCCTTAAATGCGTGCCGGCTTGGACCCTGACACACACGAATTTCAGTAGACTTGCCTCAGTCGCCAATACCTTACGAGTTTGTGGAGTTTAAAGCCGTAGAGTCAGCAGTGAATGCCGTTCTCGATCAATTCATCAAGCAGGCTTTGGACGTGGACGGGCTTCTGCACACCGACACGTTGGAGCGAGTGTTCCCGCTCAAGATGATGTGGAAAGTGCCCGAGAAATGGAAGCAAGAGCTTCCTGACATATATAACAACCTCAAGAACAAGAATATCCCAGCCAGGCCGTTTGGGGAGCCGGAAGCCAACGTCAATCCTGATCTGCTCCTGTACGGGTTGGGATCATTCTACGAAGTTGACCCCGATTTCGAACAACGGTTGAGAGAGTGCGAAGGCCATGACACCGAATATATGTGAGTCGAGTCTATCACATTGTACTGCGACCTTATGCTGCGCTCGTATGTAGTCACATTGCAGACGCGGCGGGGTCAGGGAAAACACGATTCATCCTTGAATACCTTGCACGCATATCTTCCGGGCTCTACTTCACATTTCAGGCGGATAAGACGACCAACCCATACGGCTCGCGAGACCTTGAATGCGCCATCGAGTTAATGGCTGACCCAGCTTTCCGAGCTGACAATCAAGAATCCTTCGTAACCATCGTCGAAGAGCAGAGAGATAATGACGAAGATGCCGTGAAACGGCAGAAGCGATGGAATTTCGACTGGGCTAACAACAAGAAGATTGCCGCACACGCTTTCACAAATCTTCTTCTCTCACGAATCCTCGTGTACGAGGCATTCTGTCGGGCCATCACTCGCGGAGGCATCCCGGCTAGGTCACCTGCCGTCCGCCGCGCGTGGTGTCTCTTACAGGTTGCCCCTCATTTGATTGGTGGTGACGACATCTTTCTATCCATTTTTCAGCAGGTGCAGCTCTTGAGTCGCAGTTCGGCGGAGGCGCGGCTTAAACAAGTCACCCGCCATCTTGTGAGCGAAGGATTTTACCCGCTCAACACTGTTGCCATCGACGAGGCTCAACTAGGTACACGTCGACATACGACGTGTTTCGGGCCCGACGAGAAGAAATCACTCAAGAATGATCAAGGCCAAGCATTTAAGCAAATGAGGCGCCCAGTTCTCAAACCGCTGGTCAAGATCTTGAATCTCCTGCATACTGTGAAGAGGATCATCGTATCCGGTACGAAGATCAATAGGATGGACATAGAAGAAGCCCTTGGATCAGCTTTGGGGAAGCACAAGAAAGTTGACGAACCTATTCCAGTGTTCGGCGAAAATGACAGGCGCGAGCGTATTTTCAGGACACTGGATATCTTCACTTGCAAAGGATTCTCGTATTCCTTATCAGAAGAAACCCAGAACGATATCATCTTCTATTTGCAAGGACGGTTCGTCGCCAAAAAGCTGACAACTCCACTAAATTCTGATCAGTAGAACTCGCAGACACCGCTTTCTCTCGCTGTTCATTGGCGCATTACTGAGAGAAGGCCCTTCTGAAGTCAATGCACGAGACATTCTGTACCACATCGTCTCAGCACTATCTGGTCATTATGTTTCCCGTCACGACGCACCATCCTTCGACTACATCGCAGTGGACGGTCTGCTTCATGGCATTATAACAGCGCCGGAAACGGATCAGAACAGAGGTAAGCCTGGCTTGATTTACGTATCGCAATTCTAGGTGCTCACACACGACTTTGATAGAGCAAATTCACAACCTGGAAACGGTCCTCGTCAATTTTCTGATTACGCGAAGATACAGCCAGCGTAAACGTAGTGGAACGGATCTTAGTTTGATAGACCCTGGTCTCGAGGAGCTCGTTGAATTGGGCATCGGCAGGCTGGCCCGCCCTCCACTCAAGTCGGAATCGACCGACGGCACCGTCCTGGTGGTGTTCAACGAGAACTTAATCCTGATTGCGCTTTGGCATTGGTTTACAAAAAAAACACCCGGGCATAAAAGTCGCCTTCAGCGATATCTCCAGCGCACGTGGCGTTCAGCGGAGCCTTCTTCCGCCGGACTCGGTTGGGAGGATGTCGTCGCGTATATGCTTTGGCACTGGTTCGTTGGCCAGAAGGGACACGAAGCACCTAACCTTAGTAAGGTCTTCCACTTCTGTGGTCTTCGACCAGCCTGGGCCTCGGATCAAATCTCACTCGTCCAAACCCTCCTCATCAATGCCAAAGCCCACACCGTCACTGCCTCGGGGAACACCGAGGTCGTGGTAGCTGACGCTAAAGTACATAGTGTCAAGGCCGTTCTTGCAGCCCAAGGTACAACTCTCGGACTGAGCTACCAGACGAGATCAATGGAGGAGACTGTCCGAGCACTTCTACCCTACCGATTAGAGGAACAAACCGCCAGCATCTTCCAGCAACGCGGGTATGCGTTCATCAAGCCAGACAACACAATGGGTAAGCATGACGTTTTTCGAATCATCTTGCTCCGCCAATGCCTGAAAGGCCCAGACATCCTCGCCATTGGACGATTGCCGGATGGCACTCTCATTCTCATCGTGGTTCAGTGCAAGGATAAAAAGGACCGGATTGCTCATTCAGAGATGCTCAAAATTGTTGAGGACCTCTCGCCAGAACATGGTTGGTGGACTGACAAAGATGTAAGTTCTGAACATTTATGTATGACTGGCCGTCTACTGACGTTTCTGAAGGGGAACTTACTATCTTCCGAGTGCAAGAAACACATCGACACAATTTGCGAACTGTTTCCCGTTCCCGATACCGCCTATGAGTTCACAGACGCCGAGATACCTTCGGAATACGGGACTCGTAGCAACTCGAGGGTAAGCTCATTATCTCTGGTGGCGCGATGGACTAGTACGGTACTAATAGGCAAACAAGGACCGCCCAAAATTAAAGTGCGCCCTCCTGCGTGTCATCGCTCTGCCAAAAGTTACCGAGTTAGATCCTCACGCGCACCACGGCCCGTATCCCATCGCATTGTTTTCGCCAGAGGCCATCGAATGTACTATTGACGAATTTGACACCATGAAGGATTCCCTCCGCAAGGCACAGGCCGATCAGGACGAAACACTAAAGAACATACTACACTCACAACCAGCTCCAGCGTCGCCGACACCTGTGACCACCCGGACTAATATCCCACAGGAGAGTTACAACGCAAAATACTTGCATGGCATCAAACGCCTCGCTGAAGGTCCCGTACCTTTGGACCTTGGGGATGATACAACGAGAAGGCCGCCCAAGAGGGCACGCATGTCAATCAATCAGCAGTTTGATGGCTTATCAACGGAACAAAGTGACGATCCATAGTTGTAGTCGAGATCACCAATACAGTAATTACATCTTTGCATCCAGATGTGTGAACAAGAGCTCATGCACTACGGACATCTACGACACCAAGTTGCCCCCGTTCTCGTTTCTGCATGCGCTCTAGATTGGAGGCATCGAGTTCGTGTTCGTGTTCGTGTTTCCACGGGAGGAGAGCTTCTGGTCGTAGGACAGCAACGGGTAGTTTACGCTTTTTGACGGTTCCGAGTTGGTATGGCGAAGCAAAGCAAAGAATTCGGAGCATGGGGTGCTGCTGGGAAGGTCGATCACCTGGACCCGTGGGCAGCTTGGGTAACTTTTTGAGTGCGGTGAATACGACGTTGTGATCCTTCTTTGTCTAGGAAGAATGAACGTCAGATTGTGGGAGATAATAATAATACGCACACGGGCACGCAAATTGGATGGGTCCGATGGAACAAGAATTATGTGCCGACGGGCTTCTCGTTTGGACTTGTCTATCTGCAGTGTGACAAGCACGAAGGGCGTCGTCCCAAGGCCATCGCCGGTCAGGCGAAGGAAGTACATCAGATCAACCCCCATGTCATCTTCTGGGATAAGAAATGGGTTGTTCCCGCCACGAATCCATTTTTGCACCTCATCCGGGCCGCGAGACGCCAAGACAGAGTGCGAGTGAGGATATCGTAAACTGGTTGCGTCATCTAGCCCTAAAGGCGGGAGCACAATCTCGGCTCGCGAGCTGGCCCACCGCGGGGCAGCGCCTTCGAAGGTAAGATATTCGGAAAGGACAGGTAGACGTTTTCCGCCCCGAGGGGCGTGAAGTTGATATATGTATGCAGCCAGCCCGGCGACAAGGCTCAGCGTGCCCACTTTCATAGGCAGCTCTGCAGTGAGCGGTCGCTGCAACAACGTGTCAATACTGCAAGACTCAGGATAGGTCCGAAGCCAGGTCAAAACTCGATAAAATACGAGCGGCTCCCAGACCGATGCTGAGTTTGTATCGTCGTCCATTACCGCGAGCCCGAGCCAGACGTGCTGCGACACATTAGTCCACAACCTGGACTGCTGACCACGGAGGGCATATGCAAACAGAGCATCTCGTAGAGTCACTGGCTCGCAGCTGTCTAGAAGGTATCAGCTCAGAATGCATCGCTCTTTAGCGCTGACCAACCTGACAACTCGTCGTTTCCCCTCAGCAGCCCATAATTTCGCTCCAACTCCCATTTCGCGCCATCTGGCTCATAACCTGTAAGCGATGCAACTGCCATGTGGATGTATGCATTAACGCGTTGAAAGCCGAAGATGAGCATGTTCTCGACAAAGTTGGCGAGAAAACGATGCCTGCGACTTGGTAAATCTTAGAAACATGATCTGGTAACGCTCACCTTCCCTGAAACCAGCCATGAGCACGCAAAACCAGTTCTTCAGAAATAGAGGGAAAGAAATGGCGCAGATACGCCTGCGTGCTATTGACGGTATCAAAGAAACCGAGGGCACAGAAGGAAAAAGTGTTCGGCAAATTTGAGCTTCCAGCTTGTAAACCATCGCGGACGATATTGATATCGACGCGAGTCCCAGCGACTACAATACGCTGACGAGGTAGTGCGGATGAAAGGCAGAACACAACTTCCCGCAGGATAGGTGCAAGGGTTGTGCCGTCAGAAAGGACGAAGCTAGTTAGATGCATTTTGGACGCGACATTAGCCTCGTCCACAGCGACAATCTCTGGCCGATACGCGCAAGACGCTAGAACAATTGGCAGGCGTGCCTCGACCAATGCAGAGTCCACGGTTGAGGCTCGCGCAAATAATCTGCTGAAGATGTCGCTGTCCGGTGGCTCAAAGATGATATCGGAGCGTAGTTGTAAGATCAACCATTGTCGCCGAGCAGTTTTTTCGTCGATGTGATGGGATTGCACCAGGTCGCAGAAGACCTGAAACACGAGGAGGCGAGCAAGCAGAAGTAGATTGCAGTCTTGACGAACGTACATCTTGTTCATTTCGTGTTGCTCATGCCAAGAGTCTGGAGGACCCGTCAATTCATCTTGAATGGCTGTTTTTAGCACCGTTGGAAGATCTGAAGAGCCGTAGGGTGATATCCGGTTTTGCTCGCAGGTCAAGTAGAATCCCCACACCCGGGTCAAGGTTTCGAACAAGAGGCGGGTCTTGCCGGTTCCAGACGTATTGACCAGCACTCTGCAAGAAGTCATCAGCCTCCACAGTAACGGCTCAGGATAAAGAAGGTCTCACGTATGTTCGTTTCGCGCAGTGAACTTTTCGTAGCGGTCTGCGAAGGTCGCATCAAGGTCGTCGAGCTGCCCGAGCTTGTAGAGCAGCATATCAGGCCGACTGCGGTCTCCGAATGTAAGAAACCCGAGCTGTTCAAGTCGGCGATGTTCGTCTGTTTTGATGGGCTCCCCTTTGTACTCGTGTGGTACAGCCCATTTTGGATGGGACACGTTACCAAGCAAGAACTGGCGTATCAGGGGTTTGTATGTTTCTAAAAGGCGGTCGACGTTGGCCCATGGATCATCTGCGAAGCAAGTGCATCTTAGCATTGCGCGTGTTCCAACAGCGAAATCTTTGTTACCGCTAGCGCTGGGATCCATAACAAACCCTAATATCGGTCCTGTCGAGCAGCGCACCGTTTTACTTGGCTTTCAGAACTTGATTGCAAGAATTGAGTCAACAGATCTGGTGGGGCGGATCACCGAGAAGGGCAAGGAGCGCGCGGACGTTGAATGCGGATGTTGAATGTGTGAACTTCAACCCCGCGAGGATTGGCCCGATGACTCTGACGCGAGTAAGCTAACTACATCACGCCATTCTATTCGCTCTTGATTATACGCGGAATTCTTGAAATTAACCATTGCTCGAGCAAAGGCCGATGGAGATGCCAAACCACACGATGTCTGGCTCTAGGGTGTGACGAGCGTATGGCATATCTCGTCTACTTAGCCAATCCATTCTCAATCATAAGAATCAGTATGGGAGCAGCCAAGGGGCGAGCTGAATTTAAATGGCACATCACTGGACTTCAACTGTTATCGAAAGGCATGACTTGGTTGAGTCGAGATGCAATTGGACCTGCGGATCCGCTGTTCCGTGGCTTGTCCTTCTACTTCTTGGTTCCTCGCGGCCTCCTCCACGATCTCGACGACCTTCACGAACATGGCCGCCAAACAGGAGCTTATTACGCTCGATGCGACACGCACCCGCACGGCCTTTGAGAGGCTGCTGGAGGAGCAGGCTACGCTGTTCAGGAACACTCTGGATCGTAATGAGATGTTGGAGGCACGCGTCGAGGAGCTTGGTATGGCTTCTCATACACATTCATAGTCGCCATAACTTACAGGATCTATCAGAACGCGAACTAAGCGTGTGGAAGCTCGCGATGGCTAATTCGCAAAAGGAGCAAAAGGCTCTTCAGCGTCAGGTTGCGGTCACCGTGCGCCTTTCGTTCAACTAGAGGCGCATCCGATTCCTAACACATTCTTCTTACTTAGGACGATCATCCCTTAGTTTTAGTTCTTATCGACGGCGACGGCACCATCTTCTCACAGGACTTGCTTGTGCAAGGTGCAACCGGTGGCAGGCTTGCTGCCACGAAGCTGTCGCGTGGCGTCCTCGATCAACTCACAGATGAGCTCAATGGTCGCCGTGCGGACGTCTGGGTCCTGCTCTTTCTCCACAAGCGCGGTTTGGGAGACACCCTTGTGGCCAACGGCATGATTGCGGACGCCGCCCAGTTCGATTCATTCATTCACGGTTTTAACCAAGCCGGCCCACTCTTCAGCATAGTCGATGTTGGCGCTGGCAAGGAGGCGGCGGATAATAAGGTTAAGGGTCAGTCTTCAGCTATGCAACAGCCAGTAGTACTCATCATCATCTAATCGCACAGAATGTCTACGGACGTTCGCTCGTTTCCCTCAAACCATCAAAGTCTTCTTTGGCGGGGCGCACGATAACGGCTATAGCGCCTCGCTCAAGTACCTTGAGCATGAGAACTTGCTCAGCAAGATCGTCTTCCTCAAGGGCTACAAGGACATCGCTGCCGAGCTTCTTGCGCTTGGTCTACCGACCGCGGAGATCGACGGCTTATTTCTTGAACGCAAAATTGTCCTTGGCCAAAGTTACTATAAGCAGCAGCAAGAGCAGCCCAAGTCTCGTCCATCATCACCCACTAAGCGTGGCACTCTCGGCAGTGGGGCACCAACCGAGAGCGCACAGTTGCGCGGAAAACTTGCCAACTACGCCGCGCAGCAGCAATCCCCGACCAAGCCTAAGTCAAAAGCCGCCGGCAAGAGCGGCGGCGTGGTCGTCACAGGGGTAAGAAATGTCGTTATCGTCTGTGGTCTCGTCTAATACCGCATCTCTCTAGCTGCTTAGCAAGCGTAAGCGTCCTGCTTATCGCAAGTAGTGGAAATTGATCAAGTCGTGTCTGCAGTTGTCCCACCACCCTGTAATTTGCACTACCTCGCGTCGTGTCCGCAAGGGGTACGTTACGATTAAACGAACCACCTGCCCGCGACAAGCACGCTCATTTTCTTGATCATCGTGCAGACCGACTGCCGTTATGGCCACCACTACAAGCTAACGACCGATGTTCGTTTTTGTTAGTCGGGTGCAGTAATTAACTTGCTGAGACGCCTTTTTTTTTCTATAGCAAGTCGAAACTGTACGCCTTAATGCACGCAAGTCGCCCTGTCCACAGGCCAACCGAAGTGCGTCTGCTTTCTGGAGCTAGTGATAGCCAAATCACTTACTGTGGCCGTCGTTGAGCAGACCAGCACTGTCCCATGGGGGATAACTGCATCCATGGACATTGGTGTCCCCGCGGCCCGAGGTGCTTCTTCCTCAAGAAGAACCAGTGCAAGTTTGTTGGCCGTATGTCTTCGAGTGCAACAAGTCCTCGCCTGGTCGCTGACTTGGAATTCGCAGGAGGCATGCACGACCACGAAGCGGAAGAAATCGAGTACCCGAGTGGCTCGGGCTCGTACGGTGTCACTGGACATGGCGACGATGAATATGAACTATACGACGACAATGATTATAGCGGCGAGCCCGAAGATGATGACGAGGATCTTGTAGCTCAAACTGGAGGCCACGAGCATCCGATCGTCATGGACTTTGAGGAGATGGGAAGCGCGATGGCCAACCTCAACCTCGGTCTCTCGCGGGGCGGGAGCGGCAACGGGCATTCTCGCATTGCGCATCCAAAGGTCGCTAGAGCGAATAGCTCGGGCAGCCCCGTCAACACGACTTTTTTAGCAGGTAAAAAGATGTACCGAAGCGAGAGCGGGAGCAAGGTTTCACGTATGGACGGATGAGGCGGGTATAAAGCATTGCCTCGAACATTTAGTTTTCTCCACCTCCCACGACGGCAATTGCTGTAAGGGGATGAATTTGTACGACCCTAAAACTGCAATGTGATCACTCATGTACTGGATCAGAGCAGCAGAAGGAACGTCACAAGCTCGGAACGGTGATCACGTACCCAACAACTTAAAGGAGCCCTCATTCACATGAAATAGCTTCTGGTTTAACTGCTAACTAAAGTTACGAATTATGTAGAAAATGCGATTGTAAATGTCAGCAGATACAAAATGTCCAAGATGTGCAAAGTAGAGAGCGGGATGCCTTTTAATTGTTCCTGCCAATAAAACTCAGTTACACCAAGACAGAATCCAGTCAAATTACTCACATAGCCTCCTTGTACGAGGGCGGCTCAACTCCAGGCACGTTGGTAGACATACTTGTCTGGCTGGAAACGCTTCGACGTCGAGTTGCCACTGCCCCAGGTTTCTCTTTCTCCGGAGACCCCACAGTCTCATTGAGAGTGTCCTTTGATTTGTATACGGAGGGCTGCGGGTATAGGAACGCAGCAGGTGGCGCAGCGCTGGTGCTGTCGATGGTGATACCGCCCCGCGGCGTGGAGCTTAACCTCCATTTGAGCCATCCAAACACACTTGCATGTGACTGGAGTAGTACTGTGGACGTCTCAGCTGTGCGAGCAGCATTTCGAGTACGCCGGCACGCTGGTTTGGTGCGGGTGCGGCAAGCACCGCCGCTAGTCTTCGATGTCTTCGCCTTGGAGCAGCACATTGCGAGAGTGTGGGCGGGCTGTGTGTGGTGTTTGTGTCTGGTATCCTTTCTCCCATCGCCCTACAGGCTGCTACTTTATACCGTTCGTGGTGGGTGACGCATACCTCCGTGGCTCTGTATCCACGGATGAACTCTTGGATTGGAGCCGAAGGTGATGTTCGACCACGGCCACCGCGGCGCCAGCTTCCCGATTCGGCCTTCTCACTTGACAGGGTCCTAAACACGGTCAAGACCAGCATGTGGAGCCCGTGCTGGGGCGCGTAGACATGAAGACGCTGGCCGCGGAAGAACTCGAACCAAGACGACTTCATGTGTCGTCCTCGGCTGCGACAGACATAAGTTATGACCAAGACAATGATTAGGGTCTAGCCGTGTCCTAGAGCGCAAACATCAACTGTTAGTGTCAGTTGGAAACGTCTTCAACCTGACTGTCTTTTCACTATGTGGGTTACCTTTTTCAAGGCCGGCAACCGACTAGTAGGAGTAAGCTGGTCACCACGGAGGAACACTCAATCAGCAACAGACTGCTCAATGCTCGTCTCGAAAATAAGCGAGTGAGCGGGTTCAAAATATGGTCATCATCCTCGTATATGGCACTGGGCGTCAGGTCAAAAGCACGCTTGAGCTGATCACAAGGTGTAGACCAAATCCCAACTGCCCCAGGCAGATCTAGCGTTTACGGATCACTGAGTTTGACATTCTCATGAGATTAAGTTTGCATTTGGTGTCATAAGATGACGGAACGACCGCCTCTGATCATGTACCTCAACCACGAGCCTGGCTGCTCAGGATGCCGGCTCCACTGCTCGGCATACTCAACTGCTTCATATATGTAGGTGAGATTCAGGCTCTTCAAGTTCTGCGGCGCGGACTTGAGGAACATAGAGATAGTTGTGTCGAGTAGCAGTGTTCGGGACAGCACCATCGGGAGCTGGAGTCCAAGATGCATTGGCTTGAGCACGCGCGAGTCAGAGAACGTCTGCAACAAGCGGCTCTACGCAGCAATTAAGTTATGAGCGAAAGTACCAACCCATCTTGTAGCCTGCAAGATGTCCACTCACTGGTTGTTCTAGCGAGAGGTTCGTCACGATCAACGCGTCGAGCCGAATCGGCAGCCTCGACAGCGGGAGAAAGTTCGCCGCCATCCCGTCGGCAGGCAGGATAAGCATGTTGACTCCACCAAGCGTGTGCGGCGGGCAGTGGACAGGAAGCCACTGTGCCGCGTCGAGCGCCTCAATCGTGCGAAGTGACGGCCGCGCCGGCGCCAGCTGGGCCAGCCACGCCGCGTTCGCCCTAAGAACTGCAAGGCGCGGCAGTACGGCCGGGTCGCCGCGACAGCGACACGCTGGCGCGCGTGGGTAGCCGAAGATGTGCAGCTCGGCGAGTGCGGTCTGGGTGCGCCAGAATGCCTCGAGCGCGGGGTCGCAGTCGAACGCGCACGAGAGCCGCTCGAGCCGAAACGTTGCGCCGGCGAGCACGCGGCTGGGGTACCCACCGGGCACAGCGAGCGACGTGAGGTTGGCCATTGCGCGCAACGCAGCCTGCATGCACTCGAGCAGTCGGTCGTCCGCGTGAACGGGCGTTGGGATGAGCACTTCCAGATCGAGCTTACGAACGAGATGCGCGAGCTGGGGGTTCTGAGACACGGATTCGAGGAACGCGAGAAGGGCGCGCGGGGACGCGAACTGGGTGACCTCTGCATAGAGCGTGGGTGTGACAATGCGGCGTAGTTGGTGGTTGATGAGACAGAACGAGTACAGTTCATGCGAGGCATGGCGGTTGATGGAGAGGATCTGCACCCAGAGCTCATCTGGCAACTCAGAGGCCATACGAGGGCGGGAGGAGGAAAAGTCGCGTGGCACGCATCCAGACTCCGATGCTCGCGTAACACGCGATTAGATATACGGGTCAGTGTAGAAACCTTGCTTCATTTGTCTGCACAATGGGAACCGACTATGTACAGCCCGTAGGAGGCCGACGGAGGGGAGGAATGGAATAAGGGACACGCCGGGGCACAAAGGAGGGGAGGACCACAGGGGGATAGATGAGAGTTAGCAACGGCGAAGAATATTATCTACGCGGCGCCTACAAGCGCGACGGTCTTTGTGTGCGCGCGGTTGGCAAAGTACCGCACGTCCATGTCCCCGTCGTTCTTGAGCCGCTCGACAGCAGGCACAATGGTCGTGCGGCCAAGCTCGCGACCCTCTGCGCTCGCCGACACCTGCGTCGCCAGCACCTCGAGACTCTTGGCCACATTGAACCGAATGTTGGGTATTGGGTCGTTCATCAGCGGGAACAGCACCTTGTTCAGCAGCTCCGTGTTGCTGTCCTGGTTCAGGATCGGCGCGATGACCGGGATCGCGAGCACCGCCGTCAACCGCAGGAGATAGTTGACGTGCGCGCCCATTTGTACGAGCTTGGGCACAACCTGCGTGTGTGCCCACTCGGCGCCGAACACATCCGTGAGCTTCTTGAGGTTCGTGATCGCACTTTCACGGATGCTGTACACATTGTCGCCGAGCCACGCCAGGCAGAGCGCCGCGAGCTGCTCGTCGAAGAACGACTTGCCGAGCTGCTGCGCGAGGAGAGGAATGTACTCGATGATTGCCTGTCGCACACGCCACTGCTTGTCCTCGGCGAGCTCGTAGATGGCTGGCAACAGCGACGTCGAGAGCCGGTCGACGCCAATGGTATCGCACGTCTCGTTGTCGAGCTTGCCGATGATATTAAGCCGGACGTCGGGGAACTCGTCCTTAAGTAACTGCAAGAATATCGGCAGCAAGTCGTTGACGGTTGCTTCCTGGCCAACGAGCGATGCAAGCCCGCAGACATGCAAAGCCAACGCGGCGCGTACGTGTTGAGACGAATCAGTGGCGAGATCACGCACACAGGGCAGGATCTGGCTGATGATGATCTCCTTGTCCACAAGTTTGCCGAAGCCTGCGAAGAGATAAGATCTGACTGAGACGCATCATGGCCTTGCTCACCAGGAACTTGGCCTGCACCGGCTGTCCGAACCTCTGCTTCGTTATCCTTCAGCAGCTGGACGAACGCAGCCACGAGCTCTTCGTTGACGATCTCGGATCCGACGGACTCGGCCAGCTGCAGCCGGATCAGTAAGAAGCATGTAGCGGCAGATCATAGATTCTTACCTCGACGAAATGGTTTGCAACCATATAACGGACGCGCCAGCTCTTGTCCGAGAGACTGGAGCGCAGCTGAGCGAGAAGCTGCGTCTTGGTGTCTTGAGGGCCAAGCTTCTTCGCGATGACGATGAGGTCCTGGATGGTCAACAGACGGACCGAATCCTGATCATCGTTGGCAAGCTTGCGATATACAGGTAACGCGTCCGCGAGAACGTCCGGCTTTTCCATCTTGTCGACAAATGGCTGCGGCAAAGCACGTGGTGAGCGCATGTCCCACATCCTCAGTTGCAGAGAACGTTATGCTCATTGAGAACCCTGAAGAAATGGAGTAGACTGCCCAAAGAAACCAATGGAATCCCTCGGGCAGGCGACAGCATTTTCTCAGTGCAATCGAGCACGATGCCTCACTGAGGGTCTAATAGTGCCACGTACCCCGAGCCACTTGCCCGCAGCGCGGCGCACCATGGGTGTGTCGTCGTTGGCGAGAGCCGCAAAGCCGCGACGGAGCTCCTCCTTGATCTGGGGACTGACGCGCTCGTAGATGGGCGAGTAAAGCGACGCGGACGATGTCCGAGAGGTGAACCACTCTCCCTGAGACAGCCGCTTGACCAACGGCACAAAGTAGGTCTCGATGAGCGGCTCGGACAAAACACCAGCAATTTTGGTGGCCGACTCGGTGGCCTGAAGCGAGTTAGCTGGAACAATACGAGCACGCGACGCGACGGAACAACGCAAAGTGCACACATGCCTTGTCTCGCACGAGGGTTTCCTCGACAGCCGCAAGGGTCTCGAGAGGGCCGAGAAGAAGATATGCGTGCTCGGGCCCGCCAAGATAATCCTCGAAATTCTGGCCGAGCTGGGCAGCGAGCGCGAGGAGGACCTCATCCTCGTCATCCACCGAGTCTTGAAGGAAGGGGATCAGCTCGTCACGTGCGCGCTCGGGACCCAGCGCGAGCGCAATAGTGGATATCCGGTGGATCGCGTTCAGGCGGCGCTCGACGTCCTCGGACTTGAGCTCGTCCATTAGGATCGCGATAGGGTACAGCTCGTCAGCATTGATGTCCATCGTCTGTTTTCAGCATTAGATGAGCATTCGTAGCTGCCATTGGCGCGTACTTAGTGTCGTCTATGCGTCGTGGTCGGTGCGGGGAATGATGCGATGATGCGAGGTCGCGAGAGGGGTTCAAGCCGTGAGCTTCAGCTCCGACACTCTCATCGCAAAACCACTTACCATACTCATTGCCGTCCCACCGTTGATCTCAGTAATTCTAGCATTTTGCCTCGCCAACCGAGTGGTTATGATCTCGGCCTATAACATGTGGTGCTCGGGCAACTTTCGCCTTTCATTGCCAAATCAAGCAAGGGCACTAGCAGAGACAGCGCAAGCTCGTTTTTGGAGCGATCAGTTGTGATGCGGCGAGCAGCGTATCGTTTACAATTCCGAACAGATGCCAGCAGCCAACTATCCATCGCGGACCCTTCCCGAGTTCCCAATCTCAGCACATTCCTGAACCAGATATACCTCGCTCCCTTTTCACTTTACGGAGCATGGTTTTTGTTTCAGGATTGGAAAACGTTGTTCGGGCTGAGCTTGGTGGTGGCAAACTGAGACCCCAACACCCTAGCGTCTCCTGGATTACCTCAAGTGCGAGGCAGTCCACTGACCAGCAAATCGATGTCGTTGGCACAGGCAATAGTTGGAGTTGATGTCGAAAAGTGCAGCGTTCTCGTCTCATTCGAAGTTTGAACTCTCAAATCGCGGTTTTCCAAGATGAACAAAACGTTCCTGTACCGAGGATAGATATACAGCGAGATGTCTCCAGACATGCCAGTGATTCAAGGTAATGTTCTGTGTCCATGTGAGCTATGATGTTCAAAGTCTCGCGCGCTCGATTCCGCGAACAATGATGGCCGAGACGACCAACCGCTTGTTCGTGGTATCCCAAACCTAAAAACCCGACTCGCATTATCAGATCTCTAAGTCTTCACTATGCTAGGAGTAAATTTGCTTACCTCGCATTTGCCGCTAACCAGTCGGTCGTTGATGCTGAGGCTCGTCGCGGCTATCCTGAGGATGGTCCCTCTACCCCAACGCATCGGCAATCAGCCACGCTACATGAAGCGAGTGATCATATTGGAACTCACGGTATCCCAGGAGCATGGTAGACGACGTTGAGTGTCTGCGTGGGTCCCACCCTCAAGTTCCTGCCAGATTCACGTGCATGCAGCTTGAACGCAAACGAAGTGCACCTGCAAATCGTCTACTCAGAAAGATCCAACTGCGTAGAGAACGCCTTGCTTACAAATCCGCGAGGTACGCCGTACACCCTCCATGCGTGAGGTGTCCTCCATGCAGCATGTCTGACATGTCCGAACTTTTAGAGTCACACGTTGCTTTGCACCTACATCACGGTACGCACCCTTCTCGACGGCACACTCGCTCACGACGGCCGCGGAGAGGACTCTGCGCCGCCCGTCCGCGCTCTCCGCGCGCTGAACGAACGTTTCGCGGATACGCACACGCGCCGTGACGCCGTGCGCGAACTTGTCGTCCTGGTCCACCAACGAAGCGTCGAGCTCGCGTTGTAGCCACTCTCGCGCGTCATCATCGTCCGACATCGTGCAGCCTGAGCTACACCGAAAATGCGCTGGCACAAAAGCTTGAAGCGGAAGTCAACGAGACGACTTGCGCGGCGGATGCAAAACGCATGATCGGCGGCTCGCTTTCCTAACCCAGATTTCAACGTTACATTGGTCTGCATACTGTGCATACGATGCCTGGAAAGAAAGGATAGGGATGAAAGAAAGATGCGGAGCGGAGGAGCACTATACAGATAGGAGTAAGATTACAGTGGGCACAGTTATATTTTCTGCTTTGGGAGTCATGACGCATTCGAAAAAGGGTACCTGACACGTGGAATTTGTCGATGCTGAGACGGAGAGAGCACGAGGGCCGGGAGCGAGTACAAGACGGCGAGTGAGAAGGATGAAGATGTGGCAGTTGAGAGAAGGCAAGACGATGATGAGGAACAGACTCGAACTGAGCTAGTCGACGGGTTCGTGCTTGGCTTCAATCAAGGAGCTGATCCTGCAGAAATTTTAGTTCCTGAGCGTTCTTGGCCCACAGTGCCGCGCGCTGCGTGTCGTTCGCCTCGCGACGATGCCGCTTCTTGAGGTTCCGCACGGTGCGCGATCTAATGACTTTGTACTGCAGCACGTCACTACTTAGCCCGGCTGAACGCTTCTTCTTGAGCAGCCGTGCATGCTCATGTTGGGTAACCTCGACCAGCTCCCATTGGTGCTGATTGTTCAAGAGATTGAACTCCTGATTTATGTGACTCTGCAACTGTCTTTTCTGCAAGACAGAATTGAGTGCGGGGAGAAACACGATGATGCCTCTGACGTACCTGCGCCGCGAGCATCCGCGGGTTGTTACGAAGTCTCTTGGAGGGTTGGGTTATTGGGAATTCGTAATACGGCCTGAGAGCAGGATTGATTTCGAGCCCGACGCGTTGTGAACCCGGCCAGTAGGACTTGGGATACGCCATGGGGTGGTTATAACCCGCGCCAGTGTCCATTTCATCGTCTGATTCCTGTACTGGACTAGGTCGTTCATCATCTTGGTCCTGATCATCAGGCCGCTCATCGTCCTGGCCATCACCCTCGAGCTGCTCGTCCCCGTCAGAGTCGGGAGCCGCTTCCGTAGCCCGCTCGTTTGCCGGTTCGTGAGACTCATGAAGGTCTTCATTGTGCTGCTGCTGCTGTTCTTCATCTTCCTGTTCGGTTTCGTCTCCCTCATCTTAAGTCTTTTTCGGATGTCCCTCCGTCGACTTCGACTTCGTCCTCGACGTAGTTGTGCTCGTGGTAGCTCACGTGCTGCATGATCACATCCTCGCTGTCGCGATCATCTAAAAAATCCATAGCCTCAGAGCCAGCGGAAGTTCTAATCCGCTAAGAATCTGGCGAATCGCTTCCGAAGATATCTGGATCATAATCGGAGACGGCGGGACTCGGGTACTCTGGCCAGCACCGGCGGTGACAATTTCGCAACTGCCGCCGAGCCTGGGGATGGCACGTGCGATGTCGTCCTCGGTTTCGGTTCCCAGTGACGCGGGCAGATGCGCTGCGAATACGCTCCCAGTGCGCCAGGTTAGGCCGCGCGACCAACGCCCGGTGCGCGCGGACGTCTTACTGCACGTACCCAGCTTCGAGTGCCACTCGGACAGAATCGGCCTCAAGCCCGGGCCCTAACGGTGTGGGAACGGAGTAGCAACCTCGGCACATCACGTTAGCGGAGTTGCAAGCACCTTGTCGTCCTTCCTCTAGTCCAAAGGCGCGTATGTCACATCCACAAGAGGTGCCACATTAGTTCCCAAAGAATTCGGAGACCGGGTAGCGACCACGCAGTCAACACACGCAAACAATGGGCCAACGGATCCAACACTATGACTTTGACGGATACGCCACCCATGCGCAGAAGTTGGACCGCGAAGGCAGCGATGGTCAACTGTTCAGAACTCTGTACGCAGCCGTCAAGGATGTCAAAATCGATGAGAAAAGCATCTCCCAATATCTCGTCGACCTCGGCGAGCTCGTTTCAAAAAGAATACAAGCCAGTCGGACGTCTACCGGTTGATAAACAAATTACTCAACACCATCAGCTCCACGATGCTCAAGAAGCTCAAGGACCTTGAAGCTCGCGATGATGATCTGTTCAAGAAGTCGATATTCAACAAGTGGTCTTGTAACGAGTCGGCCGTGTGGGTCCGGTGTGACCATCAAGCTCCCCTGGGAGATTTTCTTAGCAACGACGTCAAACCCGACCACGCCGCTCGGTTTGAACCGTATCAAGAGCCACTGCCAGGCGCGAACGCACCGCACTCCTCGCCTGACACAACCAGACTCGCGTGGCAGGAAATCGTGTCCGTAGGCGAAGTGTCCAAACACACCGAACACACGTATGGTCAGATCAAAACTTACCTAGACCAGCATTCTCGATACCGCCCGGACGTCGAGACCGTTCATGGATTCTATCTGGGGATGAAGGACAAGATTCAACTAAACGTCAAACTCTTCTCCGCCAACGCTCGTGGCGTATACAGCTCTATCTCGTTTACCGATGCCCTCGAAGCATGGTGCACCCATGTCTTCCTTGTCTATCATGCACACGTCACGCGGTGCTTACAGATCACGCACTCCCTCGTGCAATTTGTACCCGCCGGAACCAGCGTCAAGTTGGTGGTATTTCATCATTTGACATCTGCTACACCAGGGGCGTCCAAGACTGCGACTATCATATTCTCGCCGTTCTTTGCGAAGCCGCTCGGTGGGAGCATGTCCTTGGTCGGCCTCGCAATCGCGCGGGGAACGCTGTCCGATCAGGACCTGAAGAATCACTGGGCGAACAATGACGGCATCGGCATTGTCAAACTTGCCTACTGTCACGAGCCTCGCTCGCACAAGGATTTGGAAATCGGAACCGAGTTCGAAAGTCGAGAGACGATGTGTTACCATCTCGCTCATGGTAATATTCCAGGCAGGTGGTTGGACGGGCTCGCCCGACACCATCGCGTCAAACTTGCCAGCCCTCCGTGCGCGCGCAACCCTTCCGAGCCTAATCAAGACAAGACAGAGGTCAAGATGTATGCTCTGTTTTTTGAGAGCATCGGTACTGCACTTAATAAGTGCGAAACGTGGGCGGAAGCTCTGATGGTGATGTTCGATACGCTCGAGAGTACGTCTAACGAGTCAACGTTGAGAGTGCTGCTGCTTATCCGCTCTGTAGCGCTGGAGGAGCTATACGAGAAGGGAGTGAAACATCGGGACATCTCGTTTCGAAACATCCTCATTCGGCCGACGCATACAGGGGAAGCAAGTCGCGCGGACGACTTGAACGCGGTGGAACCAATGCCTCCGACCAAGTCTTCGATCGAGTGGGCATTACTGCGAGTTTTTTTGTCTGCTCATTCTGGCCGATAGCTGACTTGCGACACCAGACAAGGAATCAATTATGGCCTCCCTGAGGATGTTCGCAAACGGCTGGACCAAGGCGCGCGACGCAGATGTTTGCTCACAGATCTCAACGGGGCAGCCACAGAGGCACAACAGGACAAGCAGCAAAAGACTTATGGTGTCGAAAGGACGGTATGACGTCTCTAATTTTTGCGGCGAGTCTTTTGACTCATCTCACCCATCCAGGGCACTGCCATGTTTATGGCGCTGGAGACCAACGAAAATCCGGGGCTCCTTTGGCAGCATGACGCCCGTCACTTGCTCGCCAAGGTCTTTGGCCACGAAGACGAAACCAACTATCCTGCAGTCACAAGAGTTGCCTTCGACCCTACGTCGCGGGGTATCGAACCTGGTACACCACGAAACCGACTGTATGATGCGGCTGGGTTCAAGGCCACCATCCAGGATGTGTCCAGCCGCATCTCCGAGCTCTTAGACGAGAGCCCCAATCAGAGGCTTGAGCTGTCCGAGATCCAACGTCACGTCCCCCGATGTGATGCCGAAAGTTGCTTTTGGGGCGAGTCGCACTACGTCTGCACACTTCATCGACTAACATAAATCTTTCACCCAGTTTTCTCATTTTACCTTGCGCGGAGCAAACCGAAAGATGATCATACGTTAGCAGATGATAACCATCGCGATTATGTGCTGGGTAGGCTCCGCGAGAACGGTACATTTGGACGGCGACAAGATTTGGCCAAGCAACTCATACATCCTGACTTGAAGCCGTTGGAACTGTTTTTTTCCAACATGCGATACTACCTTCTCGATGTGCCGTGGTGCCATCTTGAGCAGCAGGGATTCGACATTCACCCTCTCACGCCTTCGTGGCGCTACGACGCATCATTCTCCGGTGCCTTCTCAGCAAAGACTCGGACGTGCAGCGCGCACTTTCCATACAGCTTGATATGGCACCGCGAGGATACAAGCCAGCACCTTCAGATACGGAACATCGCAGCTCCAGGTCTACCAACATATATGCCTGTGCCTTCCCAACACCACAGCCTCAGCGCACGACACCTGTAACGACTCCTAGCAACGGCTTGGCCGTGCTCAAGGTGCTGCAGCAGATGCCGCTTCCGAAGACATGTGGGAACCGCATGGATGAAGCTATAGCTACCGAGCGCTGGCTGCGAGATTCCGCCGTCAAGGGGACACTTAAGCGATTGGGTGAAGTCGACCGTTCCGCTACTACGACCCCATCGGCCATGGAGGACGAGGAACTTGAGTGAGATCAGGTTGCCGTGACGCTTGTGAGAGGTGACGATGACATGCAAGAGGACTCTGGCACGATTTAACTCTTTCTCGACGCGCGCAACGCTTCCTGCCATGCCCGTTCCAGACATGTACATTATTCTTCATTCCCTACCATCAATGCATTTCGATGACCCCAGCCTTCTTGCGCAAGATGAAAGATTTTTTTCCCGTTCTATAACCCGGTCGGAAGCCAATCTGCGACGGTAGATGAGGTAGTAGTGTTCGGCACATACACGTAGTAGGAGCGACAGACCGCAAAACCAGTGCATCCCGAGCGCTTGAACACATCGTCTGACATCGCGCAGCCTGAGCTACACCGAAAATGTGGCACAAAAGCTTGAAGCGGAAGTCAACGAGACGACTTGCGCGGCGGATGCAAAACGCATGATCGGCGGCTCGCTTTCCTAACCCAGATTTCAACGTTACATTGGTCTGCATACTGTGCATACGATGCCTGGAATGAAAGGATAGGGATGAAAGGAAGATGCGGAGCGGAGAAGCACGATACAGATAGGAGTAAGATTACAGTGGGCGCAGTTATATTTTCTGCTTTGGGAGTCATGACGCATTCGAAAAAGGGTACCTGACATGTGGAATTTGTCGATGCTGAGACGGAGAGAGCACGAGGGCCGGAGCGAGTACGAGACGGCGAGTGAGAAGGATGAAGATGTGGCAGTTGAGAGAAGGCAAGACGATGATGAGGAACAGACTCGAACTGAGCTAGTCGACGGGTCCGTGCTTGACACCCTGCTTCAATCAAGGAGCTGATCCTGCAGAAATTTTAGTTCCTGAGCGTTCTTGGCCCACAGTGCCGCGCGCTGCGTGTCGTTCGCCTCGCGACGATGCCGCTTCTTGAGGTTCCGCACGGTGCGCGATCTAATGACTTTGTACTGCAGCACGTCACTACTTAGCCCGGCTGAACGCTTCTTCTTGAGCAGCCGTGCATGCTCATGTTGGGTAACCTCGACCAGCTCACATTGGTGCTGATTGTTCAAGAGATTGAACTCCTGATTTATGTGACTCTGCAACTGTCTTTTCTGCAAGACAGAATTGAGTGCGGGGAGAAACACGATGATGCCTCTGACGTACCTGCGCCGCGAGCATCCGTGGGTTGTTACGAAGTCTCTTGGCGGGTTGGATTATTGGGAATTCGTAATAAGGTTTGAGAGCAGGATTAATTTCGAGCCCCACGCGTTGTGAACCCGGCCAGTAGGACTTGGGATACGCCATGGGGTGGTTATAACCCGCGCCAGTGTCCATTTCATCGTCTGATTCCTGTACTGGACTAGGTCGTTCATCATCTTGGTCCTGATCATCAGGCCGCTCATCGTCCTGGCCATCACCCTCGAGCTGCTCGTCCCCGTCAGAGTCGGGAGCCGCTTCCGTAGCCCGCTCGTTTGCCGGTTCGTGAGACTCATGAAGGTCTTCATTGTGCTGCTGCTGCTGCTGCTGCTGTTCTTCATCTTCCTGTTCGGTTTCGTCTCCCTCATCTTCTTGTTCGGATGTCCCTCCGTCGACTTCGTCTTCCTCGACGTAGTTGTGCTCGTGGTAGCTCACGTGCTGCATGATCACATCCTCGCTGTCGCGATCGTCCGAAAAAGCCATCGCCTCAGCTGAGCCAGCGGAAGTTCTGGTCCGCTGAGAATCAGGCGAATCGATTCCGAAGATATCTGGATCGTAATCGGAGACGGCGGGACTCGGGTACTCTGGCACCAGTCGACGCGCCACCAACTCAACTGCAGGCTAAATCAGCTCTCTGGCAAAACCCGAAATAAAATATTCACATTGAGGAAGATAGAAAAAGGTGAAAATATAGCAATCATTTTTGTTCTGATTGAGATATTCGTTATTGTAGCTTTGTGGCGGGGAGAAAGTCAGCTTTTGTCTATCTACATTCACGATCGACACTGACTTTTGGAAAGGGCCATCCGGCGACCTTGAATCGACCAAGCGCACGTGTGTCTTGAATCGCAGTCTGATCTGTATGCTGCGTCGCAAAAGCCTGTGGTGGTTGGCGTCGCCGGCGTCCTCCGACCCGCCCTCAGCTTGGTCGGGGCTGAAGACAAACTTGTGGGCGTTTTCCGCATGATGACCATGTCTGGGCAGATTTATGCGCCGGCCTTTGGTGCAGAGAGCCGTGCGGATGTGTACACCGTCTACGGACACGGCGCAGTCGAACGGCTTGCGCTCGCTTGGTCTGTGATCCCCCGCTACCACCTGCTGAACGCCAACTCTGAAAGACTATTCCCTCCTTTAGCATGACCGAAGCAAGGCTGCAGCATGCACGTACCTTTCCTGGGCGTGCGAGGATGTAACAGTAGGCGCTGCGACTGGACTCAATAGTGGCGCAGCGTAAAGGGGCGGCTGCATCGTCGCAGTACAAGGTCGTCGTAAACTTGACGTCTTGACTAAAATCAGGTCGTGCACATAAACCGCGGCAAGAAACCACGCGCACCAGCCTCTTCGAGTGTCAGAGACGTGAAGGTCATGCTTGATCTTGGGGAGAAGAAAACCAAGCGCAGAAGCCGGAAGAAACCGAGGCTCCTGGGACGGGCATTCAATTGTGAGCATGTAACCGCGAGCCGCGACACAAGGTCCGTACCATGTGCGCGTCCCACAACTCCCATACGTTGTGTCAACACAACGAGCCCCTGGACTGGAGCCCTGATCGGGTTGCGTCTCTTGAAAAAGGAGTGCCGCCGCTGGGCTATTGTCTTCAGACGTGACTGTGTGGTTTCGTTCACCCGTGCCACTACTATTTCCATTCACTGTTTTTTCTTGCCACCATTATATCTCAATACTGTTTCTTCGTGCTACAGTTTGATTATTTCATGCGGAGATGGATGCACCGAGGAGGATCGCCAACCGCGTCGTGGCTGCGCGCGCATCTTACGCGAAAAGTAGACTGATCGCCGCGTGAATCCGATTACCAAAACAGAAGCTGATCGATTCCGTTAAAAGCGCTCGGGCGTCATGGCAAGTACGATTTTACAGTTAGGGCAAGGAAACACTCGTTGTCGATTAGTAGCGTCGTGCAGGTCCGCTGTTGGGTCCGCGGTATGGCCCGTAATCCGGTGGTGGTCGTCCACCACCACCACCACCACCACCACCACCAACACCAACACCAACACCAACACCACCTGCGCACAAGCGAGTCAACAAATAGAAGGAAGCACGAGAAAAAACAGTGACGCACCACGGGGTGGCGACCTGTTGCGCATAGTTGGCGGCGGCGGCACGCCAGAGCCAGGCGCGGTTGGCACCATCGCCGTCCTGAAAATTTGCATCAAATCGTCGATCCTGAATACCGGGCCTAAAGCACAACAGTTTAAGCACCAGCGTCTCTGTAACTTTAAATCGCGCACCGTCAAAATTGTGTGGTCCCGGTAATGTGCCGAGGAACCGTTGCACGGCGGGTGGGATCGCGCCTGTCTTGTCCTCGTCCCGTCCACGGTCGACCGGCCTGCGCGCAGGAGACCCGTTGCGGAACCCATCCGGAGACGCAGCGCGACGACGCTCGCCCCAACGCTCGCCGCGGTCGCGCATCTCGCGTTCGCGGTGGTCCCGATCACGATCCCGCTCCCGCTGGACCTCGCGTTCCCTCTCGCGTTCCCTCTCTCGCTCCCGTTCCCGTTCGCGCGGCGGCGGGCTCGCCTGGCGTTGCCGCTTCAGCTGGCTCGGTGCAGCCTGTGCGTCCGCGCCGCGCTTCCGTTCGCGGTCGCGGTCGCGGTCGGTCGGGCTGAGCGCGCCACCGCCGCCGCCCGTGACGTCTACGTGCGACGAGCGCCCCTGCAGCAGCATCGAAGTTTGCGAAGTGAACAGCGCGCGCGTCCGGATGCCGAACGCCATGTCACGCGACGCAATTGCGTCCAGCGGGCCGTACTTGTGGCGGTCGGAGAACAGGCGGATTGGCGATACAGGCGGTTTCAATGTCTCTTCTGCGAGATGAGGTGAGCGAGCTGGTCTGTGCCAGTGAGTGCGACTAACCGTCCTTCAGCTCGTTGAAGATGCGCTTCTCCAGCTTCAACACGGCGTCGAGGTCGCTGAACAGGTACTCGTATCTACTCCAGCGGTCCCATAGTCGTTGGCCTTTGATGCCAGGGAAGGTGGGAATGACACGCTCAAATAGCGCACGAGCATCTGAGGCCTCAAGTCAATATCAACTCTGACAATTCTTCTGAATTGGATCACTCACTCAGCTCATCGTTGATAGATATCAAGAAGCCAAGATATCGGTCAACGTACTCTATCTCGTTCGCAAAGTCGATGAGGCCGTGTTCATATATCCTTTTCGCCACGGCCGGGTCCTTTGAGCAGTGATACTCCATCAGAGCTGCTCGGGCAGGTAGTCAGAACCAAGGTCTCGATGGGATGTGGCAAGCGGTATGGGAACAGTTTGGACATGCTTGTTGTTGAGCAGTTACACAATCGGCGTCCCAGCGCTCGTGCTGGTCCATCACACACGTTAAGGGCTGCATGGCAGAGGCTCGCGCGCAATAACCTCGCATGGGTAGTTTGAGGCGCACGAAACTCGGCCAGGCGCTCTCGCACGGGGATCTTGATCACGCGAGGTCGTGTGGGTCGGCCAGTTTACCACACGCATAGAGACGAGAACACGAAAATCGGACGGGTGGCATGCACATCGCGGAGACACCCTGCTGTATTGGCAGACGCAAGGTAGTCTCCACAAAGCCTCGGGGCATTTCTGGGATGGGGAAAAGCAGAGCATTTGACACGCCGGTTGGGGCGAAACCGCGTCGAATCGAGTGCAGACTTACCAGCAGCCTCAAACACTTCCCAGGTAATCCATTTCTTGTTCTTGCGGAACTTGGCAAAGATCGACCTTGCGTTCTTCTGACCTTCTGACCGTCGCGAGAAACGCATGTAAGAAATCCAGACAATACCAAGTTCTTGCTTGCGATCGAGTAGAGTGAGATCTTGCATGCTGCTCGGGCCTGACTGCGAGGATTGACTGTTCTGACTACCCTGCACGAAAAGTCCGGGTGGCGGCGCGTTCGGGTCAAAGGGTGCATCATCGTTCTCGTTGGCATCGGCATCGGCGATCATCGAGTTGTGCTTGGAGACAGAGGCTTGGGTGTTTTCGAGCGACTCGAGCTCAGTGTGAAGTGCTTCAATAAACTTATTATAGGTCGCGTTGACTTCTTCTAAGTTCTTCTGCTGTTCTTGATTCTCGCAGTACGCAAAAGTGATGAGATAACTGCGGCGCGTGAGCATCAAGACTATCTCACTGACTGTAAATCTCACCTCAGCGGCAGTGCCTTCATGCCTTGCTTCAGAAGGGAGACAGCGTCGTCCTGTTTACCGATGCTAAGAGTCCAATGATAGGACATGTACCTGTTCTCTCTAAGTTTCTTGTAACCCGAGGTGATAAGCTACCAAACGCACCAAATATCAGGACAGAAGCGCATCTTGACCAGAGCCGCCCGGTACACAAGCTGCATGCGGCTGTGAAAGAGGGCCTTGTCCTTTTCTTCTATTTCCAGAGGGTTGCTTTCCTCCCACTTGAGGTAGAACAGCCAGTGCTGTACCAGACGGCGGTCTTCACGGCCAAGAGGTTGCGGAAGTTGTAACTGCAGTACTAGTCAGGCCAAGGCGCAAGATGAAATCACGGTGTTACGGACCGAACCCTTCGACATCGAACTCCACTGCTGGATTGGAGCAAGTTTGGCTCTCATCTCTCGCAGCGCCTGACGTGCCTGCTGGTGTGCGGGTGATAAATCTCCCAACAATTTCTTTGCCTAAACGTAGACGTGAGCCTAAGCGTAAAACATCAATACGGTTCATAGTTACCGTGATCTTGTTGAGCCGGTTCTCGAATGCATCCAGCTCACGCCAGAGCTGTTCAACGTTCTCCAAGGGGATTTGTACTGCACGATGGTACACGCGACGAAGGGCGTCCATTTTTTGTTGCTCCTCGAAAGTGGTGGATGTCTGTACAGCAGGAGTCAGCGTGAGCCAGACTCGGACGCGTACCACTTACGGTGCCAGCGCTAATAAAGTCGATATACTCCTTCCAGATGTCTCCCGAGTCCTTATCTTGACCAACGTGAGCGAGTGCAAACTCGTACGCCTTCTTCACAGTGTCTCGTGTACTAGGATCCGTGTTAAATCGCCTGTGACCTGGCTGTCAAAACCTTGTGTCACGAAGATTTGCCTCGACACGTTCACACTCACCGAACATAGGTGAGGTAGAACTTCCAGAGCTCTACAGAGGGAGACGGCCTGAGGAATCTCGAGAAAAGCTGTTCTGCAACTTGGAAAAAGCCAGGGTTGAGGAAATGGCGAAGGTATGCTATTTGCACGTTAGGTGCGTTTGGATAAACTTCGAGTAGGGCTTCGTATGCCTCCTTGACGAGCTCAATATTGCCTGACTGCTCGGCGAGGTCGATGAAAGCGTGCCATGCGTCGGTATCGTGAGGACTTTTCTTGACACGCGCTTTGAGTCGGTCCCAGTCACCCTCAACCTCTTCTGTCTTCTCGCGCTCTGTCGCGGTGTCTTCATGTTCGACGGGCTCTTTTACGGTTTCGTCTGTCTGACCAAGGAAAACACCTTGTTGGTCTTCATCTGGAACGATCTCAAACTGCATGTGCACATCTGGTACGTGTCCATCTGTGCCTGACACGCCTGGCACAGACTGCGCCGAAGGCTCTTGCTCCATTGTTTGCGCAGTGGTTTCGAGGTCGTGGGAGCGAGACAACGCGCGATTGGATTTGGGGGCTGCGTCAGTCGGGTGAAGCCTGCGTTTGGCGCCGACTGAAAACACTTCCGAGGTTAAACCTCTAGCCAAAACCTCCCTCAAATTTGGCCAAAATTGCGGACTATATCGATATACAATGATACATGTAATCATAATTAAACGAAGTCTTGATCATGCACTTGATTCCGACGTTTCTAAGGTCAGTTGAACATCAGACAGTTTCAGTTGCCCCAGTTGTCTACAGCCCGTCACTCTTCAACGAACCAGTGCAAATTCCCCAACTATAATTTGCCGTGCTTCAGTATATGCTGTTTTCACACGAAAATCCTCATAAGTAAACGCGCGACAGGTGGTTCGCGTGCTAAGCAAGAGGAATTGTACAGCAGTTTCACCGCCTACCCTTGACCTTAACCTTGGACCCGGGTTTACCCTTCTTGCTCATGGCACCAATCTTGTCTCCACGCTTCGCGCGTGCACCTTCCCGTGCGCCGCCGGATGCACCTCCACCGCCGCCTCGGGAGCCCATATCCGAGTCAAAGCTCCGTGTCTTCGCTCGATCTTTCTTCGCAGCGCGTTTTGCGTTCTTGCCGACCTTGGACTGAGCAAGAGGTTCGCCAATTTTGGGCGGCCGTGAGGACTTTTTGGCAGCGCGAATAGCGGCGTTGTTCGAGTTCCTACCGGCGCGATCTGCCGCATCCTCCTCGATGGCAATTTTTCGCCTCTTGGCGCGGCGTGAGAGTCCAGAGAAGTTGTCCCGCTTAGGCTGCGCAGAGTTAACGTGAGAACTTGCTGTGAATCAAGCAAGATGGCCTACCTTCTCAGAGGCTGCTTTCGCAGTGGCCTTGGCCGTCGTGCTTGACGATGCAGCATTGTCAACTCCAGCAATATGTTGCTGTTTGCTGGTGTCTGAAAGAAAGAAAATATCTCAGGTAGATGCAGCGATAAGCTCTCGAGCTCCTCACCTGCGGATTTTTGCTTGTCCTTTTCGCTCTGGAACCATGTCCGCGCGGGCCGAGAATATATCTCCTTCTCATGCTCGAGAATGTTTTCACCCCTTTTGATCTGCATCTCCGCTTGCTTCATCTGCGCACATGTCAGTCGCACAACTCACAAGAATACGAGGCAGCCGCGAACGCACCGCTTTCTCCTCTTTCTCCTCCTCGAGCACCTTGGCAATCTCATCCTTAAGCTCGTCCATGACACCGGTCCACTTTGCAAGCGCATCGGAAGGGACGACGCGGTGTCTTACGCTCTCGTCCACCTTGTCCGCGTCGTCTTTTTGCGCATTGGCTGAGTGCTTGATGGCCGCCTTGAGCATCTTGCGGTCGCCCTCGCCAATCAGAGTCACTGAGCGGCCCTTCATCCCTGCACGCGCCGTACGACCAACGCGGTGCAGGTACTGGGCGAGCTGACCAGGCATGTCGTAGTTGATGACCACCTCCACGCCCTTGATGTCGAGACCGCGAGAGGCGAGGTCGGTCGCCATGAGGAAGTCTACGTGGCCGTCACGGAACTGCTGCAGACTGCGCAGACGCTGTTCTTGGGTGAGGTCACCGTGCAGCTCCGCGGCGTTGACATTGAGCAGAGCAAACGCCACGCGCATCTGATGTGCGAGTTTCTTGCTCCTGAAGAATATGATAACCCGCGCTCGGAAGGTCCGCTTGCATAACGCGGCAAGCATGCCTGCACGGTCCTCCTCCCGTCGAACGCGGACGAACTCCTGCACAAGTCCCCGCGCGGTGATGCGTTTGGGATCGACGAATAATCTGACAGGCTTGTTCAAACTCATCTTGACAAGCTCGTCCACGCTATCAGTCATAGTTGCGCTGAAGAGCATGGTTTGTCTTCCACGAGGGCATGCCGTGACAATCTCTGAGAGCTCGTCCGCAAAGCCGTCTGAGAGCATACGGTCCGCCTCGTCGAGGACAAGGATGTCGATAGCATCTAATCCAAATTGCGGCGCATTGCGCAGGTGATCAATCAATCGACCGGGAGTGGCAATAACGACATCTGGGCGAGCGCGGAGGGCGGCTTCCTGTGTCTTAACGGACAGACCACCTACCACTAGACAAAACCGTATGTCGGTGTGTGTCGCGAGTTTTGTTGCGACATCGAAACACTGTACGGCGAGTTCACGCGTAGGCACCAGGATAATGCAGCGTGTTGCGGCTGCGTGCTTAGACTTGTCGCGGTAGAGCATGCGCTCCAGCATGGGAATGACGAAAGCTGCTGTCTTGCCAGAACCGGTGACTGCGTTGCCGACAATGTCCTTGCCGAGGAGTGCGACGGGGATTGTCGAAGACTGAATCGGTGTCGGTGTATGGAAGTTGAGAGACGTGAGCGCCTTGAGAATCGGCCTCGAGAGGTTCATCGAGAGGAAGGAGTCTGCGGCAGGCTCGTGCGAAGATGGCTCTGCAAAGAAAGCAGCTTTGCGAGCCTTTTCCTCGGCCGTTTCGTCGTCTGATCCAGATGCGCTCTCATAGTCATCTTCTTCGACAGCTTCCGCTTCCGACATGTGTTCATCAGACTCAGCAGGATCGTCTGCTTCGCTTTCGTCGCTGTCCTCGGCATCCCGGTCCTCGTCTGACCCGCTCCCCGCGTCGCTGGCTGCTTCATCCTCCCAAGCATCCTCGCCTTCGTCCTCGTCATCGTCATCGTCATCGACACGTTTCCGTTTTCGAGTCTTGATCAAGTCATTGAGCTCGGTCGCCTGCCCCAAAATGTCTGCATAGACATCTCCGGTGGGATCAAACGTAAAGTCGGGGTTCAATGCAACCTCATCGTCTCCGCCAGGGGTGGTTTTTGCCTTTCCTTTGGATTTGGACGTTTTTGTTGGAACTGGAGGCGCGTCGTCTGCCTCGAAATCCGAGTCCACTGTCATGACGAAGTCTGCAACCATTTTGGACAGTCGCTCGGCTAAAATTCAAGATAAAAAGAAGATAAAAGCGGCGTGCGCGCAGAGAGATACGCGCAAACTGCGGAGATAGCAGCGGCAACTGCGACCCTTGTGATTGAGCGGGTGGCGCGGGGGACAAGCTGCGATTTGCGGAGTTGTCTTCAGGTTTCTGTTTTCCCCCTCGTTCCCTTGCGAAAATGGTAATACGAGAACGCTATGGGCATGTTCACATCGACCCAGAACTGGTGCAGGCTGTTGCCGGAAATGCATCTGACGAGGTCAAGATCAACGTTATAAAGGGACTGGAGCTGCACGCGCGCGTTGAGGGTCCGTCCTGGGGTCCGTCAATCCACTCCTACGTCCGCTTTGTGTCTATCGACGTTCTGCCGAATCCGAACGAACCGCATCGCACGATGGCCCGTGTTGTCACTGAATTCCCTGTTGTGCCTGGTACGGCCGTTGCTCATCGTCTTACGCTAAACCTTTTGACTCAGCTATCTGTTTCCAGAGATGACAGACTCGGAGGGAAGCTTATCCACTGCTGTCCTTACTACACTGCTGGACAACTTGTCAATGAGTGCGAATCTTGCGCAGGGAACGGTGACGAACCGCAAGGACGACTTCGACGGAGTGAGCCAAAGCTTGCAATACACATTTCATGCCAAGGCACCACTGCAAGTGCTTCTTGCGTACAACAAGATACAAATTTCTTATTTGAAACATCTACAGTGGCACGTTGGTGCAGGTTGACAACGTTTGTCTTTCGCTGGGCGCAAGATCCTTCACCTCGAGAGCAGAGGTATGATTTTTGTCGAATGCCGTCCAGTCCAGATACAGTTTCTGACCGCAGCATCACTCTCAAAGGCACGGAATGCAGAGACAGGAGAAATTATCGCCACCGTTGTTCAGATCAAGATGGGCGCAACAATCCCATTCCGGACTGACTTGGCAAAGTTGTAATTGAAGCCATAAAGTCCTCGTCGACAGGAAATAGCCAAATATGACGCAACATACGTGTCAAAGTTGTTGTAGTTGGGCAGCACGTTTTCGGGAGTTTGGGCAGAATAGGTATAGCACCTTGCGACAACAAAATTCGGAATGCTGACAGGCTTCTACCAGATGTTTGAAATATAATGATCGACTGGGATACAACGCGGCTTACTTGTCAAAGTATGAGCTTCGTGCCATCACCCGCTTGCGCGTAGAACCAATATTCGCTTAGCGTTCGGCAATAAGGGTTCTGCGCATCCGAGGATCCCGACCCAAGAAGCGTCATTTGACCACAAATGGTTGGACTAGCCGGCTCCTTCACACGATCGCGGAATAGCAGCTTCTTAGCCATACGGAAACATGCGAGCGTGTCCAACACTTCTTCCCCACAGTTCTTCACCACTGTACTCACATCTAACACTCCGTCCATCTCTGCGGAACGCCCACGCCGACTTACAGCATGCGTTTACTGCTCATTGCCCTTGCCTCGCTACCCAGTGCCAGGACTTGGCTCAATTACGACAGTCGGCCTTCGACATCCATTCGTGGAAGAGGTGACTGCTTGGCTGAGCAGCCTAGTTCCACTCTGTCCGCCAGCTTGGAACAACCGTCGGGTGAGATGTCAATTGCGTTCAACAACCTCAATTATACCTCGGTGGAAAGTGTGAGCATGAGTGCTTCACATATTTCAGGCATTCTCTCATGGTTTAACTTCTTGCAGGCTTCCATCGCTCTTCCTGACTCCACATACGGTCGTGAATCAGCTTTCTCTAGCTATTGTGGCTTCTGCCAGTGCGCTGAGAAGTCAGCGCGGTACCTTTGTATCCTCGTTGACTGCTTTTCTGTGCGCTGCCTTCTACATATTCACAACTTGTGGCTCACAAACACAACAGACTCTCGCCTTCATCCTCATCATCGGTGCTGTCACCAAGCGGCTGAATTTCGCCGCTACATATACATACTGCGACCGCCTACTAAACATCCGACTCGGCCGGCACAGCTCGGATGTGGATCTCGTTCCACAGATCCAAGCCTTGAGAGCAGCTTTCACAAAGGCAGGGTCCACCCTATGCGCAGAAAACTCCAGCAAGAGCCAACTGCAGACTGCCGTTGAGCTATCCTGCGCCAACCAGAATACAGCCGAGGAGATAGACGATCTGCGTTCGCAGCAACGGGACGGGCACCGACTCCGCAATAGCTGCAATGCCCACTCGCGCTTCAGGATTACACATCGGAGGTCACCGCCCAATCTCATGGTCAGCCTTAAGACCGATCTCGAAGAACGTTTACAGGAGTCACTCGCATCTCAGGAGCAGCTTGAGGTTGAGCTCGATATTGTACGCAACGAGGCGCACAATGCGGTCAACGAGCATCGCACCGTTTCCAATAGGCTACGCGGCCAGCTGCAGCATCACGCGCAGGTCATCGCAGATCAGGATCGCATGATTGAGGCTCTCAAGGCACAGCTGCAGGCGCACGCTGACGCGCTGGCCGACGCGACGTATGGTGTGCCGAAGCTCAGACGTACTTTGTTCGAACGGGTCCCCTCCACATCCTGCAACTTTACAATCCGCGACATGAACTTTGCGGCACGCAGGCAGCAGCACTCAGTTTTCAGATTTGAGGATGCTGGTGTTACAGTGACCATCGACGCGGCGGGCGATGAAGACCAACGCCAACCGGACATGTCGCCGAACCGAATCCCACCGCAGGCACCGCAGGAGTTCAGTATCAAAGCCATCAATCCGACATCTCGCTTACAGAAGTGGGGCTACAATGTGCTGAACTTTGACGAGTTGAACCAGGGGAGGACCGATGCTGCCGACAGAAACGTTGTATCGGTTGCAAATTGCCCTCCGAGCGGGTATGAACATCAAGTGCCTAACTTATATGGGCCTGAGGTCGAGACTACATCACCTGCGGAGCACATTTTCGCTTTTAGCCCGCAGTAGATCTTCTAGATGACAGCTCGTAGCACCCCTTTGTTGCGTGGGCTTTCCTTCGGCGTGGGCACCTCTTCAATAATCACTGTATATCTGCACCGTAGAGCTTAGCTGACGCTGTAATATAGTAGATGCAAGGAATCGAACACCTTAACTTGTATGTGTGCAGACCTGTCGCGAAGCGCCGAGAAGCCCCTATACAACTCTCCTTCATTCCTCTCAGCCATGCCCGTCGAAGTCACCGATTCTCAAGTCAATCTTACACACCCTAACGTAGGCCTGGCTCAGATTATCATCGATGTTCCTGATTCGACCTGCTGGCCAGGGCGCGTCCGTGACTGCGCTGTTGTATGGCGCGACGGTCATTTCGTGGAAGTCCCCGAGTGAGGGTAACACGAGCGATATCAAGGAGCGTCTGTTTGTCTCGACTAAGGCTGCGCTCGATGGCTCTAAGCCCGTGCGTGGTGGGATTCCTGTTTGGTTGAGATACTTTCCCATTATCACTACTACTCTGTCTGACACCCGACAGCTTCCCGATCTTCGGCCCGCCGAGCGCAAGCCACCCGGAATATGCCAAGCTTGGCCAGCACGGATTTGCGCGCAACTCGACCTGGAAGTACCTGGAGACTATCCTCGATGGTGATGCTGGTGTGAGCGTCCGTCTAGGTGAGTTCCAGTGACGGGTCCTATCTCAATGATGCGGGGTGGCTGACGATGACGCTAGGTCTGACACCGACGGCCGCGACGGATGCACTCGCCAAGTTTCCATGGTCTTTGACCTACACCGTAACGCTGGCCGGACACCAGCTGACGACCGATCTCGTGGTGAAAAACACCAGCAGCGACACGCCGTTCGCATTCCAGGCTCTGCTGCACACTTACTACGCTGCACCTGCCGCATCTGTTGCGATTGGTCCGCTCACGGGTCTGACATTCATTGACAAGGTTCAGGGAGGCAAGGAGCGCAAGGAGATCCGCGACCTTGTCGACGTGCGCTCCTTCACGGACAGCGTGTACAAGGGAGCGAGCGGACACTACTCGGTTCGTTGGGACGGTGGAGGCGCAGACATTCGCTCCGTGGGCTTTAACGACGTTGTGGTTTGGAACCCGAACCAGGAGGCAGGCTCAAAGATCGGAGATATGAACGAAGGCGGCTGGTGTGTTTATCTCGCGAAACTTCGAAAAAGCAAAAGCTGACCATTTGCCATAGGAACAACTTTGTCTGCGTCGAGCCCGGTACAGCCAGCTACTTCGTGGATCTCGAGCCCGGAAAGGAGTGGAGAGGCCAGCAGGTTATCACTGCATTGTGAGATCCTTATGCTCCGCAACTTGTACAAGTAACAAATAGGAAACTGAGAGTAGACCCTCTTCAAGCACGCTCCGGTCAAGTCTGTAATGACTGAAACTGACAAGCACAAGTGCATGGTGAATTGATGTTCAGATTGCCAGTATCTTGGTCACTCAGACTGCGAGCTGCCATTCTGGACGTAGGTGAAGTGGAACATGGAATGGTACAGAAGATAGCGAATTTGATTTAGTCGAATCACGTATACTCATTGGCCAGATTTTATAGTCAACGAGCACACAACATACAGTTGTTGCAGCAAATGTCCAAACATACTTCACTCCCATTCTCATACCCACTGGATTGTGTCAAATAGCAGAAACTTCTAACGTCCAGGGACGGAAGGACGTGCCCGCCCGCTCAGGCTCGCCCCCGCCCTCCGGAACTTTGGAGGGACTTTGGCGTGGGGGGTAGTCGAGACGTTAACAGAGACAGCAGTGCGCTTCGTCGCCCTGCCCTTGTCTGCATCGTCCGAACTAGAATCAGATTCGCTATCTGAACTATCATCGTTTTGTGCCAATAGACCGTCATACTGTGACGCAGACTGCTTTTGCTTTGGTCTCTGTGGTGGTGCAGCGGGCCGAGCAGGCAATAGTTGCAGATCCCTGAGGCTGGAAAAGCCACGGGTGCCACTAGCAAGCGACGGCCGCGACGGATGAGACGCAGACAACTGAGACGCAAACATCGGGCCTGGCACTAGAGGGGTCCGCGCACGATGTGGCGATGACTGTGCCAGCGGCTTGAGCTGGCGGTTCACTGGAGTTAGTAGGTCGTCGTCCAACAGCCTGAGCGAGTCCTCAACCTCGCCGGCTTCATCGATGGACGAGGTGACCGGAGAAGGCTGGAGCTTGCTGGGATCCGTCGGTTCGGGCGAGGACGCGTCGAGCTGGTCGATCATCGATTCGGTTACTGATGCGCCAGCAATGGTCGGTGAGTTGCTGGGCGACAGAGCGGTGACGGATGGGAGAGATAGGCGGGAGGGGCGACTGTTTTGAGAGGAATTTGCGCGTGTAGATGGAACGGCTGCTACAACGTCTTCGGCGGTGTCCTTTGTGTCCTTCGTGGCCGCTGTCGGCTGAGTAGCTGAGGTCCCCGCCTGCATCGCGACAGCCGGTGCACTAGCGACTGTTACCGTCCTCGCGTTCTCCTTTGCTGCAGTAGTCTTGCGTGCGACCTTGGCTGACTGCTCGGCCGATTTCTCTGCATGCCTCTGAGCTTTCGCTTCCACCTTCCGCTGTTTCTCCGCTTCTTTGTCCTGCTTCTTTTGCTCGCGCTTGGCCTTGCGCTCGGCTTTGGCGCGCTCCTCAGCCTCCTTCTTCAATCTACGCTCCTCTGCTCGCTGCACCTTGAGGAGGTCTTTCTCTGCCTTGCTCGCTGTAACGGCACCTCTCAACCTGCTACCGCCGGTCTCTGGCGCAGCTGAGGAAGCCCGTCGTTTGCTCAGTCCAGGTGACGGGGTTTTTGAGGCCTGAGTCGACTTCACGGCTGTAGCAAGCCGGGATGGCTCCTCTGCGGCTGGAACAGATGAAGCACGGGTCCGTCCTCGACCACGCATAGGAAGGATTGGATCCGCTGGTGTCTGCGTCTTAGCCCACTGGACGGTTAAAGCGAGCTTGGATGGTCCTTCCACGGCTGCGACAGACGTGGTGCGCGGCCGCCCTCGTCCACGCTTTACATTTGGTTCGGCTTGGACTGGCTGTGGAGAAGGAGTCAGGGCAGCGGGTGGCTTCGCGTCCTTGCCTTTAGTGGCTGGCACTGGCGCTGAAGGGGTTGGTCCGGACCGTCTAGCTCGAGTTGTAGGCGCATCCAGTTCGCCGTCGCTGCTCGAAGAAGTCTCTTTGGCAGGCTGTTTGCCAGGCGTGCGATTCTTCTTTGCGTATGTCTTCAGCCTGCTCGGTGTTGCGGGTGCAGGAAGCTCGACAAACATCTGCAAGCGTGACGTCGGGGTTCGCTTCGAAAACGACTCGATGGGGCTTCCGGCCGTGCCATCGTCCTGCAATTTCGGCTCGGGTCGAGGCGGCGGAGTGAGAAGATGCGCAGCTGACATAGTTAGACTCTCATTGGACACCTTCGTTGTGCTAGATTTCGGTGAAACTGACAGTTGTTGGACTTCACCATCAGTTTCAAACGGCGGTACACCCTGCTCGACACGCGGTCTTAAGAGAACGCCGGGCGAATTGTGGATCTGCGGATTGACCAGCACCTGCACTACCTCGCCACCGCGAGTTTCTAAAGATTTACCGGGCTTGGAGATAGATGGTAGATGGAATGATTCACTGGAAGAACTGACCGCCCGAACATCGGGAGCTGGGTCATCCGCTGCTTCAATGTCGGACTCGGATTCCTCGTCAGAGTCGACGCGTCTGATACCGCGGCGCGCAGCAGCAGCAGACGCAAGACGCTCTGCCTTGCGATACTTGCGGTCAGCGACTTCTTCGTCGTCCTCGTCGCTCGATAGTATCGCGACATCTGCAGGCTCGACGGTGTCGTCGGCATCCGGAGCATCCGGAATGAGTTCGTCTATCGACATGCGGTGAGACGACTTTCCAGGACCGCGCATGAGTTCTTCCAGATCGAAGGTGGACCAATCCATGCCGGTAGCGACGCCAACGGCGGGCTTTTTCGACGAGAAATGAGACTTCACCGAGGCAGATCGCTTGGTCGTTGCTGCCTCGTCCTCACTGTCCGTCTCCGTCTCAGAATCTGATTCGGAGCTCGACTCCCCATCCACAGGCTTCACAGGCGCATTGCCGTGGCCGATCGACTGCCGGTTAGATGCACTGCTCCGAACGTCGAGTCCCTTTGATTTGACAGCCGGCGTCGCGGCCGGCAGTTGTGGCAGGTTCGACGCGAACTCACACTTCGCGTCGTCCTCTTGAGCCTTTGTAAGCCATTTGTCAAGCTCCCGCAACTGACTGTGGTATGAAGCTTGGCTTGCATCATCAGCTGTCTGCATGAGCTGCTTGACATGGTGTATACGGTCCGCGATGCTTTGCACGCCAGCAATAACGATGGGGCAGGCGTAGCGCATATGAAACGGCGCAGTGCCACAGAGCGGGCATTTCCTGTCCTTGATCACGCTCCGATTTGGCGGCGCGGCAACGGATTCGGCGGCGACGAGGATGGCGGCCGGTGCGAGAGGTGAACTGGACTGTTGGAAATAGTCCTTCGCATGCGCATCCTCGCCTAGGATGGTTGTCATTTCGTTTGGAAGGTCATGGAGTTGAGAAGATTCCTCGACCTCCCTAGGCGGCGTGACAAGTCGAGGATCAATCAAGGCATGGCTCGAGAATGTCTCTGCGCTGCTCGTCAGTTGTGACACTGTGGCTTCAATTTGACCTGAATCGGCACCGGGGATGGAGTTTGAAGATGGAGACGGGGCTATAGGGGCACTGGTGGTTGAATTCGATTTGATCGGTGGCGGGACGACCACCGGCTGGTCAAACTCGCCACTTGCTGATGCCTTCGCAACTGAGTTAAGCAAAGGCGAGGCGAGAACAGTGGCCATTTGTTGAGGAGATGCCGCGGGAGTGACTTGTGAATGAGCTGGTGGCTGCGCTTCTTGTCCGTTTGCTGGACTGTCTCTCTGCGGCGCTGGAGCTGTGTCTTCAATAGGCAGAGATGCGACCTGCGGCGGTTGTAATTGCGCAGCTGAGTTTTTTGGCGGACGGCCGCGTTTCTTTCGTGTACTGGTCGCAGGTGGCTCAACTGGTTCTGTCAAGGCCGTAGCCTGCGCGGATTCTGGAAGCGCTTGTTCAGGTCGGTGCTTCGTCGCCTTTCCCTTGCCTTTGCTGGCGACGGGCGGGTCAGAAGGTGCTGGAACTTGGTCCTGAGCTGAAGATGATGAAGCTACTCCAGAAGCCGCGGTGTCGCTATTGCGGCGAGCATGTTTTGCGCGCTGAACGTTTGGACGTGAAATTTCTTCAACTTCTGAGGATGTCCCCGCGTCTGTTGACGTTGCCGATAGACTATCGTGCCGTTTGCGCTTTTTCTTATCCACTTTCAACGTAGACCCGCCAGGATTGGCGAGCTTGGTATCAAGTATCGCAAAAATATCGTCGAATTCGCCTTAATACGAATGCATTAGATCATGAAATCAACAGGGAGAGCTGGAAAGGATGGAACACACCTGTGCTCTCAACTAGTCCAGCACTGGTGTCTGTTCCCTGAGTTGGTGTCCGAGCGTCTGACTTGCGCTTCTTCCGAGCCTTCGGCTTCGGCTTCGGTGCATCAATGGAGGTTGAGACCACTAACCAAAACAGTTATTATTACCCACGAACGGATACGTGGCTCGGTATCTCATACCTGGTTCAGGAACCTCTTCGAAATGTACTGAAGGTTTTGCCTCGCCGCCCTGGTCTTCATGAAGAACTAAATATCACAGACTAAATCGTGTTGCAGTCACGCGCACCGTCTGAAGTATCAGGATGATTAATTTTTCTCCGCTTGGTAGCGGGTGTCTGGGTGGATGTGCTGTTCGACGGGTCGACATTTCGAACGGGGGAGGATCCAACAGATATCTTGCGCTTGAGATTAGACTTGATTGAAACAGAAGCATCCTTAGTGGTTGGTGGTGCCGCAGCATGTGTGGCGTCAGGTTCTGGTTTGAACACAGTTGAGAATAGCTAAGAGATGCGGGAAATGCAAGCCTCCACTTACCTGGCACTGAATGTACGGCAGAACGCTCATCTTGCTTCTCATTCACAACCCGGCGTCGCTTAGCTGGTCTCTTGTCCTGCAACCGGAGTGAATACAAGCTCAACCGGATAGGTCGCGCGACCAACGTTCAGGACGGTAACTTCAACCTCTGCTACTCTGGTTTTAAAGATCTTCATGCGAAACACTGAGAAATCGCTTTCTGGAAATGGGTCTAAGTGGACGATATAGGCCAACCAGTGAGGAACGGACACACCATCCTCGAGGTCAACATGCCGCTCCCCACGAACCTGTGAGAGCTTAATCGCCTCGTCCTCTGGGAGTCCAAGCTTTGCGCGGACGACTCCAGCGAGCTCGTTCAGAGAGGTCTCTACATCAAAGGACTGTCAACCTCTGCTGGGCGTGCGATAGAGCGGCCACACCAGCGCACCATTGAAGATACGCTCAAAGGTGCGCCTTCCAGCGATGAAGGTAATGATGGGAGGGTCTTCGTCTGGCGGCGCCATCTCCACGGCCGCTCCGGCAAGCAAGCGAAAGGAGGAGGCGGAGGTGGTACGCGATTGAAGTTCCGCTCTCGGCTACTCTTTTGACACGCGCCACCATGGACGTCTTCTGTACGTAGACATCGCTTACATAACACTCCTCAACTAGAATGCTTCAATTGTGCTGTACATCGGATCTTACGTCGCTCGAGCCTCGGTCGTGCCTTTGATTAGGTGTTCCGCGCCAACGGCGTCTCCAGTGTTCACAACCCCGGCTTTCTCGATGATAAGAACCTCTGCCACTCCTTCATCGACGACAGGCCTATGCTGAATGCCTTTGGGCACGACAAAAACATCACCCTTGTGCAGCACGACCTCATCGCGGTCAACATCCTTCAGCTCGATTCTTAGGACTCCTGACAGCACGTAAAACACTTCATCGGTCTGATTGCTGGGTCAGAAGCTATGTAGCTTATCGATATATGTCCGTACCTCGTGATGTGCGTGAAAAACAAATGCACCCTCCAGTTTCGCGACCTTCATTTCGTACTCGCCATTCACCGACGCCACGAGACGTTGCGACCACGTCTCAGAGAACGAGTTTAACACCGCTGGCACAGAAACTGGTGGGCGGACGTTGGACATGATCGATGTGCAGTGGGAAGAGAGCAAGGGTATCCGATCCGCAGCCGTGTACTCCCACCCGGCGAAAACGATTGAGAGATCAACCACCGAGTCAGTCGCGAAAAATGCTGACACAGACTGGATCAAGGCGAACTGTACCTCGCTAAATCTAATCTACGCTGCGCGAGCTTTCTATCATTGTTTTGGTCAGCGTTCAATAAGTAGGAACGCCTTCCCAAATGTAACTGCGCTACAGAACATGAGATGTTCATCAGACTGGTTTGTGCCGCCTACAAGGAACTTGATGTGACCATTCTGGCTGCTCAGAAGCTTGACCTTGAACTTCAGCGTTGAATTGGGCGGGATGAGAGGAGGGAGACTGTATGTTCTGGTTGTCAACATCGTTCAAGTTGTCGCGGGTGACGCGCAGCGATGCACCCGCGAGCCCGTAGGCGTGGTCCGTGAGCAGGCGAGGCACAAACTCCCCTATTCGGGAACAAAGTCTGAGATCGACAACCGAGTCTGACGTGAAAGGCACGAAGGGTGTTGCGACGAAGGATGGCATCGAGTTGCGCAGAAGGACGATAGGTGAAGACATGACGACGCAGTAGTTTTAATATCGAGGCAGTACCCCTGCGGGCATGATCGAGGTTTGTATCAGTACATGACGGGTCAAGATGAAGATTCTGGAGCAAATTCAGAGCGCGACGGATGAGTCAGCAGCGTCCAGTGATAGCTGAGGCGTGCAAAAAGTAAACCGAGCAAAGTAGGTAGTAGCAGGATGATCTCAAGCACACTTCATAGCGTCAGCAGGAAACGGTGCCACCTTGGGGCTGCGAGGACGAAATTAATGGGGTTAAGAGAAGCAAGTGAAAAGTGGCTTACTCGAATGTCAAGCTGTGTTTGAAGTGCTTCGCGACGCGGCCCGTCTTCTTCTTCGAGTCGCCGTCCGAACACTTGACGCCATAGACAGACACGTTCATCAATGGCATGAATGCGTCCTTGATACAGTTCGTGATGATCTTGAGTGCGTCGCTCACTATCAAAGCCTCGTTGTTGCGCTCGAAGTACAATTCAACGTTTGACAAACGCGGCGCCGCGACCGCATGATGCACCTGCGTGGTCTTGGTGTAAAGGTGGATGCGCAGCGTCTCAAGACGAGGGAGCACTGTCGGGAAGTCCTGGCATCTCAGAACCATGACACTGATTGTGAGTACAGTAAAGTGCGCCGCAAAGGGGATATCGCCCGGGTGGATGTTGGATGTGGTGAGAAGTCGCCGCACGCCCTGGCTGTTGACTGCACTAGCATGTCGATGTTCGCCGATAGCCCGCACGAACAGCTGAGCGTCGTGTCCCGCCTGCGTCGGCGACTTGAAGGTATCAAATACAGAAGCACCGGCCGCCGAGGTTGCTGGGAGAGGCTGACAATTGTGCGAAGTGACTATGACTTCGGGAATTGTCGTGAGCACTGAGGACGCCATTGCATGAACAAATTCGAGGGCTTGCTGGGCTCCAAATCCGTGAAGGGTGAGGCTGTTGAGCTTAACCGATCGCTGAAGCAAGACCATCGTCTCGTTCGTAAGATGCATCAAAGAAAGCGTCTTGACCTTCGGAGTATGCTTGAGGATGTGCGCAATATCAATGGCGACCTCGCCCTCTTCATCGTCATCGTGAGGGTAGCTGAGAGTCAAGTTGATGACATTTGGAAAGTTGCTGGTGATGCATGGGGTATGAGAAACATTGTGCAGCTCGAGATGAGTGACTTTCGTGAAGTCGCCGTGAGCCTCGAAGTCCAGAGAGAGAAACGATGCATGCCAGTTGAGTACAAGCTTGACAAGGTTTGGGCTATGAGGAAGAAACAGTGTTGGAGTCATCATTGTGCAAGGATGCACAAAAGTGACCTTGAGTGAGCGTAATTGCTGGCACTTGTTGCGAAGCAATATCTCGAGCTGTTCGACCTGCTCCTCAGCGATCGCATCGCACATCTCCTCCATGTCTGAGTCATCGTAGTCTGCTTCGCCACACGGAGTCATAAGCACGATCACGTCTAGCGGTAAGGTCTTGCTGCGACTGAGCATGAGCTGCGAGCGTCTCGTAAACTTTTCCCCGGTGGAGAGGTCGATGTTGTTCCAGAGCGTTGGGGTGGTGAGGGCGACGGCGCGCCAGCGCTGGCAGACGAGGGCGGCACGCATGAGCGGGATGTTTTCGAGGTGAGAAAAGATCGCGATGAGCACGTCCTCGCTCAACCTATAGACCGGGGCGAACACATTGATCCTCCTACCCGCGTCAGCAACAGCGCCGTGTACGGCTGACAGGGCCTTGCGCTCGTGGTTTTCAATAATTTCGACGAGCGTCTTGTGCATTTTAGAGGTGATGAGCGGGGGTTGAGTCGAATCGCTGGAAGGCAATTAGCGACCACCTTGGTTCTCATTCCAAGGTCAAGCTTACCGTTCAGCGCGCCGTGATTCCAGATACTGATCTATGCAGCGATTTATCCGACGCCGCACGACGGTGTCGACGCGCGAGGCGAATGTGGCCGGCATGGTGGAGGAAGAAGGAGAGTGTTTGGGCGCTTACGCGTCTGAGACTCCGCTTTATACTTTCCGAAATTCTAATCTGAGCCCGACAATGGTTTCTGCCGCGTAATTGAAGCACGAAGCAAAGAATTGGTCGACCGCAGCGTCTCACACCTACGATCGAAACGATGGCGAGTTTGGCACAAACCTATGACACCATCAACAGTTATATAACTCCGTGCAGACTGACGACATGAGCACTGTGCCGTTACTAAGCCAACAGAGACGGCTCCGTCATTGAACCTTGATGAGTCCTTCCTTGGGCTTCAAACCCACCCCGCAGATGTATGCGAGCCGCATGCTCGCCCCGAAGTATACGAGTCCAATCCCACCGACGTGCATCTCGTTCCAGAGATCAATGCGCCAGTACCACTGAGAGCCCAGGCTCCACAGTGTTGCGAGGTGTCCAAGGTCTGCAACGAACAAGCCGAACAGCAGGATGCGCCAAACGCGCCGGTTTTGTGTGCAGCCAAGTACGAGCGCCTCATTCAGCGCAAACATCATGTACATGTTCGCTAGTTGGTAAAGCGAAACGAGCATCTCCTGAGATGGTTCATCAAGTGCTGTAGTGGGCTTGGAATACGCGAGAAGCGCGAGGTAGGTGCGAGGGGTGAAGTACGCATAGCATGCAGCAAGGACCACTGTGAGCGGCTCAAAGACGAGAAAGAACCCGCGATAGACGAGCGGGATCGACGAATCGTACAGCGAGTACATCGATACGGCGTGGGTTGAAGGGAAGAGATCGGCAAGCGGTTGCTGGTCGCCTTTTGAGACAAAGACAGATGCGGTTGGCTCGGATGTTGCACTCAGCACTCTGCCTGTCAATCCAATGATTGGTCCTCCCATCCGCGACCCGTGATATAAGAATCGGATGCTGAAAAGATCGCGGTTTGTGCGGGACCTTGGTCAGTTGTGAGTATAAAGTGTGCACCGTGACAGTTTCAAGGCTCAGACCATCTATTCAACGAGTACCCCATTGAAATTCTGGCATCAATACTGTACTTGCGAGATGTGTACCTTGACGCTGCGCGCAGTCTTCTGAGAGCACGTGTTCGTCGTGATGTCAGCTCCGAGTCGAAGTCGATGCAACGAATTCGCGTGGCTCTCGTACCCCGTGGCCACAACGTGCATGGCGACGAGACCGAATCCACTTTGATCACGCGGAAACTATTCGCTTCGTTGAGACTCTTGTCCTGTTGCAGGAGCGTCCAATGTGTTCAGTATAATTACACTTTGCACAAGCTGAAACACCTATTGATACAACACTGCTATGCAAAAACTGCTTGCTTGTGCGATTGATCTTACTATTCAGTTGAAGAGGCCGCCAAAGAACCCGCCACTTCCGCCGGATTTCGACTCTCCTCCCTCACTTGAGCCTTGTCCATCGCGCTTCTGCCTGATCGCCTCCAAGACATCCCCGGGCGCACCGCTACCAGCTGCTGCCACTCCGTCGTTCCAGTTAACGACGATCGGGCGGTCGCTAGCGCTGACTGACTCGCTGCCAGGCGGAAGCTTGAGGTACTTGCGGATTGTGCTCAGCTGCTCAGGTGTCGGATCGCTTTCGACGACCTCGAGATCAAATTCGAGCGGTTTTTGGCTGGTACCCTCGGAGGAGGACGGGTACGGCTTGGCCAGCGCTGCCTGCAGTTGGCCGAGAACGCGCTTAGAATGAGCGTTTGCCGGGTTGTGGCTGAATGACAAATTCAGAACCAAGCGACAACAAGGTTTGTGACAACACACAACAAGGAGATAGCAGGCAAAGCTCTGGGAAGGCGGTACATCGCTGGTCGCAGCTGCTCGAGATGGAAGAGTAAGAGCGTCACGACCGGACTTCAAACATTGCGTCACGCGTCACGCGACTCACTGACGCGACTCGACGCGCGACCGAGACCTCTGGTATATTATGTAATGGCAGTGTCCATATTTGAGTTGATCACTGCGGATCCAGACTCTTCCTCTTCGCTATCCTCCCATCATCTGTGCTCGAGTTAGCACTTTCGCTGACATCAACTGCCTTCACCCGTTCACCGGCGCACTGCTCTGCGCGCGATACAACAGGAAGGTAGCCAGGCTCGCGCAGTCGGCGCAGAAGTACTCACTTTCGTGTATTAGAACATCTGCAGAAGCGGTCAACCGACTGCAATGCCAGCCATGATATAAGTAGACACGAAGCCAAACTGATTGTGCCTTTCTTGTGCCTTTCGAAGGTGAGACGCAGAGCGATACCAAAGCCCTAAAGACCTTTTTAACGGGACTCAACCAAATGGATATCATGTCGACGTACTTTGATGCACATAATGGACACACTGCCGATGAGACTGCACATGCGATCCGGACCAGAGGGTTGCGTGACCCACACGTTGGCGCGACCTTGCAGATCATGTAAACCGTGTAGCGGAGCATAGAGAGACCAGGAACGCGTATTTCATGATCTCGTCGACAGTCGAAATTTCCTTTTCAGGAGGTGCGTGAAGGACAACGATGACTGAACCGAGCATGTAGAGTGCAACCCCGACCCACCGGAGCGTACTGAGTAGTGAAGCAGTACCTACCTCTGCGCAAATGCAGCGTGTCGTCTGGTTGTGGCTTCTGCAAACGAGCGACAAGACCGTGACATTCATTCGAGGACCTGCACGTTCGATTCGAACCTGAGCTGTCCCGTGTTCATCGTGCAGCGACTATCTGCAGTCCACAAGAGCCCCAATCTAGAGTGAGATTAGACTCAATCATCTCCTGTCGTCGCTCTTGTTTTATTACCGGTGGCGCTGCACGACTCAGCGTCCTTTGGTCACTCTGTCGACTTGAACGTCATCTTGGCCGTGTTCCACAATGCAGCTATCCGGTGAGACTTGACAATCTCGATCAACAAAGTGATATAACAGTACAGGAAGCGCAGGTGTATCATTGTCCGAGCATGTCCCAAGTCTTCACACAAACTTCAGATACGGTTCCACTTTCACCCAACCTTCAGCATACGACGTTCATCCATCCCTTGCACGAAAGACTCACCATCACAGTCCTCGACAGGATCGAACTTCTCCTTACGAGGGTCGAACTTGCCCACCCCCCTACCTTTCTGCACCGGAACTTCCTCGTCCGCTCTCATCCAACCACCGAGATCCTCTTCAGTCAGAAAGCACCCCACGGGTGGGGCTAGAAAACCCCGTGCACCAACGCCATCGCTGACGGAATCCGCGACCTCCGCAGCCGTCGTAAAACCTACCTCGAATGGCTTATCAATAAGAGCGATGTCGCCCGCGCGCGTCTCTGCACCAACGACCACGACTGCCGGTCTAGATCCACTTCCTGGTGTCTCCTCTCCATTGGAGCCCGGCAGGAAATATACGTCGCGTTTGGCGGCGGTGTCTGGAAGGAACGTGCGGTTGCGAGGGACAAGGACGTTGTGCCCCTGCACAGAGTCGTTGGCGTCGTGGAACAGTGCAAGCCGCAAAACACGGAGGTGTGGTGTGCTGTGCGTGACATAGAGGTCCTGCTCCGTCCATGTAAACGTAATAGGGAGCCGTGAAACAGACAGCTTCTTGCAGGTGCCCACGCTGATCTTTACGCGGTGGACGAGCACCGGCGGGCAGCGCGTGGTTTTGTGCAAGGAAAGCCGGCATGTCAAGAGGAGCAAGTTAAGCTGCAGCTCAGGAAGATCCTGCGAGTCGGCTGGAGAATGCTTTTCGAACGATTTCACCTTTCTCTTCTGAATGTTGCTGTTGGTTTGGGCTTCGAGGGAGGCGACGTGAAGGTACCGACCACAAGCAGAGAAGTGCAATTTCACGGCAACAGCTCGCGCTGATGAAATGTCAGTGAGTGCAAAGGAAGCGGGAATATGCGTCACTCACTGCGAGGAGCCGATGACCGTATTTTGCGCATAAAGTATGTCTTGGCTACGAAGTCCACAAATAAAACGTCGCCCGCTCCCAACGGCCATGCCAGAAGTGGTTGATGAGGATGAAACGCGGGCGGAGACGCATACAGCATGAACGGCAGCGGATGGCTGAACTGAAAGATCCTTTTTGCCGGGCTTTTGATGCTGTTGTCAAAGATGGAGAGCATCATCTGTGGCTCGTTCTTCGACTGCTGTGCATTCCTCCATGAAAGAGTAGGTCGTCCGTGCTGGAAGTCTCCCAGAAGGCCACCAGTGAGCTTTGAGCCGTCGAGTACGTCTTCATCGTCGCTGTTCCGCGCGATGTGATCGATGAACGCGGATGGTGGCAACGGCGGTGGGTCTTCGCTCGAGTCTGAATTTGCGTCCTCGTCATTTCCAGCAGGATGGCCCACTTCGGACGCATGAGTGGACTGGATGTCGTCTTCCACTTCCTGTTCGGATTCCGTGTTTGAAGCTGACTCGTCTGAAAGCACATCGTCGAGTTCAGACTCTATACGATTGTCATTGTCCCCATAGTCGGTGGATCCCTCGCTCCAAGACTCGTAGCCTTCGTCGTCTGCATCGTTGTCCGATTCCGAGTCCGACAGTGCATTGAATGCGCGCTCTTCGTCATCTTCTCCCTCATCGTCCGAGTCCTCTCCTACTGGCTGACCGGTCTGTGAGTAAGCAAAGCTTTCAAGCCGTGAAAGATCAGCTCCGATACCCTCGAGCTCACGATACTGCATTTGCAGTTCCTCCGCCGCCGTGTGGGCACGACTAGCGATGGAGATGAACCCATCTCGTCTCGAGAACTCTTCGAAGTATGAAGGGAAGGAACTGCCCGGCTCGCCCAAGAAGAGGGGCTGGTAACGGCCGTCGTCGGTAAGGGAAAAAACCTGAGCGCCGATACGTAAAAGACCGCCGTCCTCGCTGAACATTGTGGGTCTGGCCACGAGATTGAAAGAATCCTCGACAGAGTGTTTAGTATAGAGGCGCCAGTTTGTGACGGCTTCATTCGTCTCGATGACCTGTGTCATCTCCAAAGACGGTACGACCGAAGAGTCTCCTCTGGACCAATGCTGACAGACGAAGATGAGCTTGTGAGTCGTCCAATTCCACTGACTATACAGACATTGCAAGGGTCAGCCACAGTTACGAGCAAAACGATAGTCCTTACGTACCTCAGTCGCAAGGTTGTGAAGCATTGCTTTTTCCAGCAGAGCGCTTCATATCGTTCGTCTTTATCGAACTTGGTGGTGTGCTGAGCTTTGTCAATCAGCCTGAACGACGTGTATCGGCTATGAAAGTGGGAGAAAATGTGATCCGGACCCAGCGCGGCCCACCATAGCCTGTCAATTTCGCCTCGATGGTCAACGTGCTTGCACTCGACCTCACGATCGTGACAACCACCACAGCTGAGCAAGCCACGCCAGTCGTGCAGAAGGGTACGGTAGTTCTCCCAGTGTTTCGACACCGCTGACCATTTTCTTCCTGGGTTTGGCGGACGGATGAACCAGGAGGGAAAGATGCGGAGGAGGCATAGGCGGCCACAGACAGAGTAGAGGTCAAACTTGCCCTGCACCCAGAGCATCTGCATCTGTATACAGGTCTCAAAGTTTGTAGATTCGACGAAACTGGCCACCCGCGTCTGAAGCGCTTTTTCAGGCTCGACCTCTTCAAGATGCCGTGACCAGTATTTTGCACTATATTGAGCGAAATAGTGGTCGTTCATGGGCCGATCGGTCGAATCGACCCACATAGGCGAACCATCGTCTTGCACATGCTTCTGAAGAAGCTGAGAGTAGATAGGGCGGGCGAGGTAGACTAGACACGCGTCTGCGATGGTATAAGACGTGATTTGCAGTGCGCGTTCCTCGCCGAGAACCGTACGGTTTTCCAACAAGAACTCGAGCACGCTAGAGTGAGCGAGGCGGCAAAAGCTGTCGGGCCCGGGTTCAGAAGTTTCTTGGTCGACCTCGATGAGAGCAGTGTACTTGGACAGGAACGTCGTAATGGATAGCTTGAGGAGATCGCTATCGCTGGCGCTTTTCTTTCCCCGCGTCGTCACCTGGAGAAGGGCATCGCGAATCTCCTTGACGCAGAGCTGGCGTCGAGCGAACGCAATGATAGCAATTACTTTACTACACAAAAGTTAATAATGATAGACGATAAGTCCAAGTCAGTGACTCACGCTGCAACCTTACGATCGTCAGGCTTGATGCGGCAGAACTTGGACTTATATATGCCGCTGAGCTCCTTAGGCTGATTTCCCACCACCCGACGAAGCAGCTCGAATACGTCTTCAATTCTGTCCTCGCCGTCGAAGTCTTGCACCATGAGCTTGGCCCACAGGAAGTTGCCCTGGGCACGCGAGACCAGATAGTTCTCTGCGACAGCGACAAGCTCCTGATCTTGTTCGCTCAGACCGTCGGCGGCCGCCGCGCCGAACCGGTCTCGAATAGTCTCAAACTTGCTTTGGATGAATCGCACGACGTCGGCCGCCGTGTGGTTGGAGATCTCAAGAGCGAAGTGAGGCCGAGGACGAACGCAAGTGTGGTAGCAGTCAACGGCCCGCATCTGGCGACGTCGAGTACACCACAGCCGGAGCCTACCCGGGAACTCATCGCAGAGGCGGATCAGAACGTCGAGGACAACGGCGACATGCGTTTGAGACGGTCCTTGGGCTTCGTCGAGTCCGTCGAAGAAGAAGTACGCTGGTGTCAGATTCATGACGAGCTCGCGGATAAGAGTCTGGATCTGGTCGGGTGTTGTGCTACAGAGGACCTGATGGCAGAGATCGCTGTCAACGGGTAGCTTACGCGCAAAGTAAGCGTTGAAGAGTTGCAACGCCAGGAGCCGCAAGAGTTCGTGCACGCTGTCGCATGGCTGAAAAAACTGACAAAAGTAAAACGCCACAGCGGCGCGCGACTCGACGTGGCGGATGGCAAAGGAGCTGAGGACCGACTTTCCGCAGCCCAGCGGGCCACTGAGCGATAGGATGGGGTGCACAGGACACTCCGTATCTGTCCATGCCTGGAAGACCGCATCTTCTGCAAGCCAGTTGCAGGTGCCAGGGTGCTGATTCTGCAGATTGAGGAAGTGGCGACTCGAGTTGGCGGATTCCGCTTGCCAAGGCGTTAGAAACTGGCGAATCATCCCACAAAGTTCGACTACAGGTGCGGTCAGCAAGTGAATCGGCCGAAGTGAAACAGCTCTGTACGATAGTTCTGTGCGCTTTGCTTCTCCCGCCATGCGCTTTGGATGTCTCGCTCCTTCGACGCAGCCGCCCGCTCCTTCTGGGCATCCGTGTACTCTATGTTGTCGAGTTTTGCCTGGCACACAGACGCTTCCTGAGCGATTGCCTCGACATCGCGCTTAAGATCGTTCACGATCCCGAACAACTTTTTCGTAGATGCTGAAGTCAGCGATTGTCCGACTGTGCTAATGCCTGCAGCGAGTGTCAGATGCCTGATGAGCGATGAAGGCACTGAACTTACTGGAACGATGACACTCCTTATGAACCCGATGCCAAAAGCGGATCATATTGGTGTAGGAGCAAAAAAAGTAGCGTTGCATGGCATCTGAGTCACCGTAGAGGTCCTCATAGTCAGTGATGCGTTGGATCTGATCAGCGAGGGCTTGCAGCTCGTCTTTCATGACCTCAAACATATTCCGACACCGCGCGGCACTCTGAAAGAATGTCAATGCACATATATCACCATGAGTGATATTATTACCTCGACGACAACTTTCAATGCACCCCATATGATAGCCAACGGTAGAGGCTGCGCAGAAACTTCGAAAGTGGTCAACTTCTGATCTGTGGCGATTGGAAAGTCACATAACCCACCCAGTTGTCCAATGACCGCGCTGTAGTCCGCGAGCGCGCTGGTTATTCGTTTGAACAACCGTCTAACGGGTCCACTAATGTTGTGCTTAGCCTCTTCTTGCTGAATGAGGTCGTTAATCGACTGAGGAGTCACACCGGTTGTGTCGCGACACAGTTCGATGAACTTCAGCTGCTTCGAGTGCTTGTCCTTGGGCAGTTTGTCTATATACTCTTGCAGGGCGCGATCAAAAGTTGAGAATTTGAGCGAACTGGACACCCCATGGTGAGCAGTCGGTTGTTGGACAGGCCTGCGACTGAGTCAACAGGCAAGCAGACATGAACCGCGCGAGCATACATTTACGGGACCACGAGTCTCCAGCGGCACGAGTGGAGGCCACAGAGCCGGATTGAAGGGAGAGACAGGATTGAAGGGAGAGACAGTGGCGTCCTTTTAAGCGGTAGCGCAAGAATTAAACCAAAAATGATGGCGTCCCGCAAGGAACGGACAACCGATTGGGCCACCAGAGAAACCACCGGTCGTTCTGTTTGGTCAAGGCACTGACTTGAAGCGGGCACCTTCAGTGTTACAGCGCTTGAGGCTCTGTAACTGCGCATCAAAGCTGCGAAGCCCAGATGTGCGCGAATCCTGAATTGTGAATCTACGACCCACTCATGGTTCCGAGATGCGTGGCCGATCACGAGAGTCATCTGAAGTCAGTAGACGCTCACGACGTGCATTGTGATGGACCCTGTGCGGCGTTTAGTTTTTGGTCATTTCGCCGGTCGATAATAAATGTCTTTCCACTGGGCGGCGGTACGGATCTGCGAGAATCCGCTGCCAGATGAATGCAAAAGGAGGAAAGGCAGGACGACGGGATTCCCCGTAGTGTCGAATGGCTTGTCCTCGTAACTTTTCGAGGAAGCCACAAAGCACATTTCGACCGCTCTATCTCTACTTCACTAACGGCTCTGTCCTTCTGATGTGAAACTTATTCGACTCACAGCAACTCTCAGACAGTTTGCTTCTGGCGATGTGAAACTTATTCGACTCACAGCAACTCTCAGACAATTTGCTTCTGGCGATGCACCGCCAGGACGTAACACCGGCGATATCGAGTCCTAAGTTATAACAAGGCACCTCCGATGCAAGTCTCCTGCCCAAGATATAGGTCCAGACCGTTCTCGCAAAGCACCCTATCTCTACTTCACTAACGGCTCTGTCCTTCTGATGTGAAACTTATTCGACTCACAGCAACTCTCAGACAGTTTGCTTCTGGCGATGTGAAACTTATTCGACTCACAGCAACTCTCAGACAATTTGCTTCTGGCGATGCACCGCCAGGACGTAACACCGGCGGTATCGAGTCCTAAGTTATAACAAGGCACCTCCGATGCAAGTCTCCTGCCCAAAATATAGGTCCAGACCGTTCTCGCAAAGCACCTCGTCCCATGTCCGATACTGAGAATCCAGGTGCAACTGACGGTCTTTCTGACCTGAAGAAACGGATTGCACGTTACGATTACTAGTCAGTCGCGCTTGTTCGCTCTATCTCACTCGCTCGTAGTGACAGAAGCCACAGCTATGATGCGTGAGTGTCCGAGCCACGCTCTGTTCTCGGCTGCAGCTGACAGCCGCGACAGTCGTACGTTCAGTTACGAGTTGCGAAAGACGATCAAGCCCAAGAAGACCGGCAAAGCACGCAAACACGCTTTAACGGTCCGACGACTGATAGACGAACGCGGCCGTTACAAAGGCACCCTCATCGATATCAAGAGTGCCGCTCTCTGCGACGTGCTGATTGATATCAATGAGGGCGTCGAGGGAATCGATCTCAGCAGTAATGAACCGGAGGTGAGCCCACCACCCCGTTTATCTGTCTGGCTGGTCTCTGCAGCTGATAGTCTCCCAGGTGACTCCAGAGCTCATGTTCTTCTCGTATCCGGGACTGCAAGCACGATTGGAGGCAGAACAGAAGAAGCAAGAACGGGACGAGAACTTAATTTCAGATATCCAGGCCGCGATTCACGTCGTCGTCGAAGACCAAGGAAAGCTGCTGCTCGACATGACCAAGTTGACCGTCAAGCGCGAAATCTCGTTTCAACTCCTCTGGGCCATCTTCACGCCAAACTCGCTCGTATTTCAGCGACATCAGTTGACGGAACAAGATCGCGTGATGCTCGTGCGACGTTCCGGATATGGTGAGCGGCAAGATTTCACCAAGTATCTGCGAGTTGTGAGCGACATGATTCACGACGATGGCAACGCCTTCGGTTTCGCTCGTCAAGAAATCGACATCAATGAATTCCGAGGCCTCCGGAGTATCAGCCAATTACCGGTATATCCACTCGAGTACCACCCCGACAAAGATACCGTCTACTTCCGCGCTGTAGAACAGGGCAAAAGGTTTGTGCGTATGCCACTTCACAGCTACCACGAAATCAGCGGACAAGCAATGCGCGACCCACCCATGAGCGACCGCCGCAGATACTACGGCGAGCCAGACCCGCCGGAGAAATTCTATGTGCGAACATTGAGCAGCACCTTATTTTAGGCGCCATAATGCTCACCGATCTACTCTTCGCAGTCACATGGGCGCGTCATGATCAGTCCGCTGGCGTTCCACCGTTTCGAGCCCAATAGTCAGTATAATCCGACGGTCCATGCCGCGCTATCGAAAGAGGATCTCTCGGACAACCTGTATGCAATCTGCACGCCAATTCTCCTTGGCTTTTCTTTCGGGTGCAAGTCGTGGGGTGAGTCATGTGTATCTGGATTGACCGAACGCGCGCGTTGATTGCAACTACAGGCGCGTTCGCCATGTCACGCCTTCAAGATGTCGTCTGGAACGACGACGCCTTTCGCGCGCTCGTGCTTGGCGAGAAGCAGAAGACCCTCATTCATTCGCTCGTCCGGCAGCACGCGTCCGACTCAAGCTCGGGATTTGACGATATCATTGTTGGCAAAGGGCGGGGACTCATTGGACTGCTTGCAGGCCCGCCTGGCAGCGGCAAGACGCTCACGGCAGAAGCGGTCGCGGAAACGACGCGCCGGCCGCTATACGCTGTTAGCGTAGGCGAGCTCGGGACGACCGCAGACACGCTAGAGGTGCAGTTTCTGCGCGTACTTGAGCTTGCACAGCTATGGAACGCGGTTCTCCTACTCGATGAGGCAGAGGTATTCCTTCAGGAGCGTAACGCGACGGACATCAATCGCAATGCGCTTGTGTCGATCTTCCTGCGGCAGCTCGAGTATTATCAGGGTATCCTGATACTAACAACGAATATGGCTGAGCAATTTGATCGCGCGTTCGAAAGTGAGTTCTCTTTTGCACCAGTGTTTAGACTCAACTCACGGTCTGCAGGTCGTATCCATTTCTCCGTACACTATCCCGAACTCGACACCGCCGCGCAAAGGTCTATTTGGGCAACCTTCTTCAAGAAAGGCGCTCTCGAAGTGAGCGATGCGGAACTTGACGAGCTCGCCATGCACCACCTCAATGGACGACAGGTATGTTTCGCGCTCGTCCGGTAGTTGACCACTTCTTATCTTTTTTCAAGATCAAGAACGCATTTAGCAGTGCACAGACCATTGCACTCGCAAACGGCTGCGAACGTCTCAGTATCCAGGATGTCCAGGTCGTCCTCGGCGTACTGTACGATTGGCAGACTGCCACTCGACTCTCTGTTCCCCTGGCCCGCTAGATACCGCCAATACAGCCGGCGTTGCCGAGCTCGATTTGAAAGGAAAGACATCAATCCACAATGAGAATGCAACCATCCAATCTCAATCTGAGGCTCAGTCACGTGGCGCAATATTGTGATGTAGAAAGCTATACTTCGAGTGTAAATAAAGATGCCGTGACATTTGTGTCAGCTTGGAGAACTCGTATCGGTACAAGAATACAAGGTTTACATCAAGTTCTGTGCGATGCAGTGCACGATACGAGAAATGGAGAAAATATTAGAGACGCGGGGAACGACAGGGGTCAGCCTAGTGATTGAGGACATCAATCGCCGCGGTGAATACAACGACGTGCAAATGGAGACTATGCACTGATGAGGCAAAGAACGGTGAATGGACTGACCAATCATGCAACATCGTATGCAGAAGAGACCAAAAACGCTGAAGAGCGAATGCGAGTCTGAGGAGAGGGAGAATGCTGGCGGGTGGGTTTGACAGTGCGGTGTGGGTGGAACGCAGTCAAGATCTTCGCGAAGGAGTTGAGCTTACCGAAGTTCTCCTTGCGTTTCGGAAACTCCTCGGCCATGCGTTTGAGCGTAACCAAAAGCTGGCGAGCCGCAACAGCATCTTTTGAGTGTCCCAAGTGCGCAGACACCAGTTACGGGGTGACACTTCGCTACAGGGCGTACAGAGGGAGCCCATCCACGTAGCTGCCGCACACTGACGCGACTCGAGGCGCGACTGAGAGTAGAAATCTCCGGTATATATTATGCGATAGCAGTGTCCATATATAAGTTGATCACCTCGGTTCCAGACTCCTCCTCCTCGCTATCCTCGCATCATCTGCGCTCGAGTGGGCACTTTCGTCGACCTCGACTGCCTTCACCAGCGCACTGCTCTGCGCACGATACAACTCGCCATTGCCATGAGTTGTCGCTGGCGACGCGCGCGGCCCGTTGCCCGCTCGACCGTTCCGCCCAGGTGGAAGATGTGTGACATGTGCTCCTGTCCGCCAGCTCGCGCTCGTCGGCGTGTCCGCACCCGCTGAACGCATAAACGCACCGTTCATCGAAGAACTATGAGGGCCTATCTGGGCAGATTGTCAGACGAGTTTGCGGCGGACTGTACAATATACCTCGATGTCCTGTCCAAAGTCGTCCATGTCGGTATCTAGTGTGAGAGGAACCGTGTCAGACGAGCTTGCCCCGCGACGATGGCGCGAATGATGCGAGACGCCGCTAGTCGCATGGCGAGCCGCTAGTCTCTCCGCTTCAGCGCGCTCATAGTTGAGAAGATGAACGCCCATGAATGTCGTGACAAAGCCTGCGAGTAACGAAAGGATGGTGTTGTTATCTGCGGTGTTGAAGCCGTGGAAGAGCAGAATTGACGCGACTATTGTGCTGGAGCTGAACATCACGTAGTAGATGGGGTTGACCACATTTAGGCTGAAGTTATCTAACACCTGGATAATGGTCAGGCCGGCGCACAGTCGGCGCGAACGTACTCGCCTTCGTGTAGTAGAACATCTGCATGAGCAGGCAACCAACTGCAATGCCAGCCATGATATAAGTAGACACGAAGCCAAACTGATTGTGCCCTTCAAAGGTGAGGCGCAGGGCGATACCAAAGCCCTAAAAAGCCTCGCTTAGAGAGCTCAACGAAGAGAGCATCGTGTCCACATACCTTGATGCACATGATGGACACGCTGCCGACGAGACTGCACATGCTGATCCAGACCAGAGGGTTGCGTGGCCCATATGTTGGCGCGACCTTGTAGATCATGTAAACCGTGTAGCAAAGCACAAAAAGGCCATATAGCATGAACCCTGGTTGGAGCGCGTATTCCATGATTTCGTCCACTGTCTGAATTTCCTTGTCGGGTGGTGCGTGAAGGACAATGATGACTGAACCGAGCATGCAGAGTGCGACCCCAACCCGGCCGAGATGGCCAAGGTGCTCATTAAGAATCAAAGACGCGAGGATTGCGCTGCGAGAGATACTTAGTCTTGGTGCGCAAGTCTTTGGGGGGAGATTGCTCACGCAAAGATGACACTGAGCGCGCCGAGCGGAGTGACCAGAATGGGCGGCGCATATGTGTATGCTGCGAAGTTTGCAACTGCAAAAACTTGTGTTTGCGAGACATGAAAGTGATGGGGCCAAGGTGGACGGTACCTTCTCCGATCACCATGAGGCCGCTACCCGCCCACCAAATCCCGCTAGTAAGGTAGCCAAAACCATCGCTGGCGCGACCTCCAGACTCTGAAGAGCGCTTTGCGACCTCATTTAAGCCCTATAATCGGTAAGAGCATCAGCGCAGTGATCAGAACCTCGGAAAGGCACGCGCACGTACAATCTTTGCAATAATACTGCTAGCACCAATGCCGACACTGGCGAGGACGGCCAGCGCCATGCCAATATACTTGTCTGACGACGATGGCATCGTATCACGCCTGACAGCGGTCAAGTAATGGAGAACGAAGGGGTGTTGCGGGCGTGGCGCGAAGGAGTAACACACAAGTCCTCCAGGAAAGCACAGGCACCAGTGGCGGGGTGCGGGGCAAGCCTGGCTGCGCAAGCGAAATGAGAGAGAGAAAGTCGTCCGACCGGGACGACTGTGATCTTGCCAATTCGAGCTCAGCGCCATGGATGATCCTCGCAAGTCCGGAGTACTCTTGTCTACACAGCATGATCGCAATATAGACATGTACATACTTCTATATACAATATGCATCTCAGGACAGCCTCAATTACAGGCTTTCTAGCTCAATGGTCCAGAGTTCCTGAGAAATTTTCGTCCGTCCTGTAACCGAAAACTGACGGGGCGCAACCCACTCCGAATGGTCTACTGAAGAGCTCGGTCTGCTCTTTCTGTAATTTGCCGGCAATTTTCCATACCCAGAACCTGGTTGGTGACTATCCGTCTGTTGAATGGCCCCATGTGCGACGACTTGTCTCGATCAATACAGATCCGCAGCACTGCCTACCACCCTGCCATTTACGGGACATTGGGCCAGTGTCAATAACTCAAAGCAGACACCCTCCCACAGCGACGGTCTCGCCGCCTCCATACCACACGCGACCCTTGCGGAGGATGAGCCCATGATCCTTCCCCACAACCCACTCCAAGTCTTCCCGATTCCACCACTCACTCCGCAGCCACTCGTTCACATCCTCGACAGCTTTGACCCAGTTCGCGACTCCCTCCTCCGTCGCATGATCATTCTGCGTGATGAAGCGTGCGATCGTGATGTGTGCACTAGGGACGGTGTACCGCGACTCTACTTGTACTCCGGAGTCGCGCAGCCGGTTCCAGGCGTCTCGGCGTAGGTGGTGGTAGGAGAACCCAGACTCTGACGACGCAGGGAGGAAGGAGAGTGCTACAGCGGAAGTATCGATAGATATCTGTGGCTGCACTAGCGTAGCACGACCTTCAGGTGCAAGGTAGACAAGAGAGCGGGCCGAATCCGAGCCGAGGATCTCGACGACCGCATCGATGTTCTCGGCCGGCAAGGAATGGGCTACTTCGATGACGGTGGTGTGCAGGTCTTCCTGTGGCATGAGCCAAAGATCTGAAGGGGTGACAGCCGAGTTCAAGCCATCGAATGAGACGGACAAATTCAGGATTCTGCGAGGAAAGACGCACGGGGTGCTGTGCTAACCAACCTCTCCTGGATCTGATGCGCGAGAGACTTGACGCTAGGAGATGGCCGTGCCCACAACACGAAACTGTTCCGAGGATCGACGAAGTCTGGTTCGCCTGCTTCGAGGCGGGACAGGATAGAGTCGACAGAAATACCGGAAAAGTCTTTAGCAAGCAGAATAGACTTCTGTTGTGCGTTGCGATTGGTACGATGGGCCTCGTAGATCTCGCGGAGACGCGTCTACGGAATACATGTATTGAGCCAACTGTCATTCTTGGTTTATTATGCGCCGTACAATGTCGTTGTCGGCAGCAAACAAGTGGGCCTCAAAGGGATTAGGAACCACGACAGAAGGGAGGGCAGTCGAGGACATGGCTGAGGATGGAGTCGGGAGACACGGCCATAGTCGGAGTTGCCACCCCTATTATGCTTCGGTCGAGTCAATCTTCTGAAATGTTGCTATTCATCGCAGGTTCAAAACTACAGCTCTACAGTTTAGCCACGCCTTCGATGCCCTTTGCCCAATTGCTAATGAGCACACCCGCGATGGCTGTGAGCGGAGGGATGCGGAAGGGCGGATCGTCTTGCGCCGATGAGGCACGACGGGCTTTCGTCTGCGTATTCGTCGCCGCGTCTGACTCGGGGGCGAGCGCGTGCCCAACCGTCACGTTTTCGCCGTCCTTCGCATCTACTCTGCCCTCGATATGGTCGCTGAACTTCTTGTATTCACGCTTGCGGATTATCATGCCCTTGGGATGCGAGATGATGCGCAGAATCTCGTCGCGTGTGAACCATCTCGCATCTAGGGAGAGCTTTAGATTATTGTAAGACTTCGTGAAATCCATGGACTGACCTGCTAGCTCAGCGTCGAGATCCGTGCGGATTGGCTGCGAGTCATCTGCCGTCGCGTAACAGCCCACCATCAAGTTGGCAGGGAACGGCTGCAACGAACTTCAGAGACTGGGACAGTAGCTTGATGAAAGCGTACCCAGGGTTGCCCAGAATGGTAACGAACGTTGTGTACCTTCACTCCAGCTTCTTCCCAAATCTCACGTTTGACTGCGTCCTCGAACGATTCAGCTGGTTCGATGAAGCCAGCCAGAGTAGAGTACATGGCTGCAAGCAGTCAGTAGACATGGTAATCTAGAGCATCGATGACGTACGTAAGGGAAAGCGTTTCTGTCCGGATGAGTGAGTACACGAAACTTCCATACTGGGCAACCAGCACTCACGTTCCGCCCCAGAAGAATCTTATCTCCCTTCTCGTTGATGACAGCTGTGATGATGGCAATATCGGTTCGCGGATGCGTGAAGTTGTGTAAGCCTTTCCTGCAAAGCCGTCAGCAGTAGAAGGTTTTGTTTTATCATCACCACATACCCTGAAAGACAAGGTGCTTTGTCACCGTTGTCTGCCCAAGGAACTAGTGTGGAGCATCCAAGTTTCCAGCCCGCCCAGAGAGAGTAGACTGGAGAGCCGCAAGCGGGACAAAACTTTCTCCTCGAGTTCCAGTCCCACATGCTTCGACCGACAGCAAACAGCGCCGCTTCGGTAGGCTCAAAGTCTCCCATCGTCGCGAACGGGTCCACGAACTCGGTCTCGGCCTCCTCCGTCGTCAGCTGCTTGACCAGAACCTCAAGCTCGGTTTCGCTGGCGTGCTGGACGTCCAACGCGAAGTACGGTGCGCCGTCAATCTGCCAGTTGTTATCTTTGCTGGGTATCGTGTCGTTCGTCGTTTGCTCCAGTACCCCGAGGAAGACAATGCCAAGACCTCTAAGTCTGGCTGCCTCTATCGACGGAATCTTCTGGCCCTCTGGTATGTCGAAGGACTCGCCTTCGTGCTGGCCTTGACCGAAGAGTGGTGCAGGCCCGATAAGATGCGCGATTGCAGAAGTTGGCAGCAGTGCGAGATTGGTCTTCCGTTGCGCATGCATGGTGCGCACAAGAGGCTGCCCGCCAGCACGAAAGAGCATCCATTTGGCGTCGCTATGTGCCGCGGCCGCGTTGACGAAAGCTGCATGGTCGCGCAGGAACGACAATCGGTTTAGAGGATTGTTCCCCAGGAAGTGCGATTGCCTGGGTACATCAGTTAATGTGCGTGACTTGGTCTTGAAAGAAGGACATACGCCTCGGTCATAGTCGCTGGGCAAGAAGAGAGAGGAGAAGGCGAGTAGCCTCCGATCATCTTCGTCAGCTTTTTCGGCTCAGCGGCTGACGCCCGGGGTCCTGATGCTGAGTAAGACGCGCAGCGCGTGCTGATAAGGCAATTCGTGCGAAAGTGAGCAGCATGCGAGGCGGTAATAGAGCTGTATTTGCGCTTTGCGAGTTCAAAGGCCAAAGGCCACAGCCATAGCTTTCAACGTCCAGGGCGCTAGTCACGCCTCAGGTAAGCGTCACTGGCTGCAGTGCTGTAGCGAAATCAAGACCACGAAGAAGTGAACGTGCTGTCATATGTAGTAGACATGCTAGCTAATGTATTCGTAGAGCGATAATACCGCGTTTGGTGCCGGTAGCGTATGCGTTGATGCGCCTAGTGCGTGTGCCAATCGGCAAGTGTAGGAACATGAGGAAGAGTGAAATCGGGCTCCGACTAAAGTCGTTCCTCATTCCACGACTTTTTTTTTTTTTTTTTCGCAACCATGGACGAGGCGCACCGCATCCTGCGCGAAACATTCAAAATAAATGAGTTTCGCGGAGAACAGGAAGCCTGCATCAAGCGTCTTGTTGTGGACCAAAAAAATGCACTCGCCATCATGCCAACAGGTGAAATATACACTCGACTGCTGATCATAAATTCGTTATTGACCATATTAGGCAGTGGCAAGAGCCTGTGCTATCAGCTGCCTGCGCAAATATTTCCAGGCCTCACGCTGGTGATCAGTCCGCTTATCGCGCTCATGAAGGTCTGCGCCACGCCTTACAACCCTAACGTGCAGCAACTTACCGTACTCAACCAGGATCAAGTCGACGCGCTCCGACGCAAAGGCATCAGCGCTGGTCGCTTTGATTCTTCGCAGACTACTGAGGAATACAAGGAGACGCTGCAGTCCCTCCGCGATGGCAAGCTGAAGCTTCTCTATGTCGCACCGGAACGCTTGAACATGGAAGGCTTCATGGCTCTTATCTCTGGCTTTGAGATCGAGCTACTTGCGGTTGACGAGGCGCACTGCGTGTATGTGTGGAAAGGCGGGGCTTTCATTGTGGCTAACATGACTTATTCCTTATCAGGTCGGAGTGGGGTGCAAGTTTTAGGCCAGACTACCTCAAAATTGCTCGTTTTGCGTCCGAGAAGCAAGTCAAACGTGTCCTATGCTTGACTGCCACTGCGACCAAAGAGGTTGGATTAGACATTGCCAATGCGTTCCGCATCGACAGTGAGGACGCTATCTTCCGAGTGCCTTCGTATCGTCCAAAGTATGCTGACTCGAAGCCAACCACGCGAAAATTTTTCTGACTGTCTCACAGTCTCAGTCTGAATGTTATCAGCATCAGCAACGACATCGAAGGCTCTCAACGCATCGAAGGTTGTGTAGAGCTCATGCGAAGCTCACCTGGTGCAACCATCATCTACGCGACGAGGCAAGCTGGAGTCGAATCAATTGCCAAAGCGCTGGTCGCCCAAGGCATCGATGCTCGACCTTATCATGCAGGTCTTGCGAGCGAAATACGCGACGAAAACCAGAATTGGTTCATGACGTCCGAGCGGCCTTGTATAGTTGGCACTATTGCATTTGGCATGGGTATCGACAAACGTAGTGTCATTTCCCTCATGTTGGGAGTCTGCCACTGATACTTTGCCGCAGCGGACATTCGCAACGTCATTCACTTCAACCTTCCGAAGAGTCTCGAAAGTTATTCTCAAGAGATCGGTCGCGCCGGACGAGACGGCAAGCCTTCTACCTGCACATTGTTCCTCTTCGCCGCAGATCGCGCCATTTTGGAGTACTTTGCTCGAGGCAACTCTCCATCCCAGGCTTCGATCCGCGCACTTCTGAAACGCACTTGCGACGAAGCCGCCGAGCAGAATGTCAATGCCAACGACATGTTCCAGCTGAGTGCATATCACTTGGCTCAGGAGTACGACATCCGCGTTCGTCGCCATACTCTTGATATATCGTAGAACCATCACTGATGCTGCTTATAGTTAGTTACGCTGGGACTCCTTTACGCCTCTTTAGAGCTCACATTCGAGTATCTCCGCTCCAGCACTCCTCTTTGCTTGAACTACAACTACACCATCGAGAACCCAGAAATGTATGTGTCCGAGGCATCTACGGACGATACTCCTGCCGGCAAGGCCATCATCAGTAACGCTATCTGCTCCCAGACCAGGTTCGGTATCGACGTTTCCGCAGTGGCCGAGGCCACCGAGGTCAATCGCCAGGCGATCGTGTCGAAGCTCAACGAATGGAACGAGAAGGGCTGGATCAAACTGAGCGCTAGCCAGCGTCGGAACCAGTATCGTGTGCTCAACCCGTTACCGAAAGACGAGGCCGATATAAACGACGTCGCGGATAAGATGTTCGCGGAGATGATGAAGCACGAGGGCAAGGAAGTCGAGCGCGTTGAGCAGGTGCTACGATGGGCGAGCGCCTCGATGTGCCTTCCGAAGAACCTCGCGCAGCACTTTGGTGACGCCGCTTTGGCAAGGACGAGACTTGTGGACAGTGCACATTCTGCAAGAACGGAGGCAAGCCCGCGGTCGTGCACGACTGGACGGCGCCACAGTTCAACGAGACAGCGTTCGAGGCCGTTCTGGCGGCCGTGCCCATCCGTGACGATGCGCGGTACCTGGCGCGCGTTGCCTTTGGCATCAACAGCCCGCGGATGGTCAAGGAGAGAATGAGCAGGCACCCGGTGCTCGGTACGATGTACGACCATAACTGGGATGAGCTTCTGGCGCGATGTGAGGAGGAAAGCGCTAAGTGGTGGAAGAAGAATCCAAACGGCCTGCCGCCTCACGACCCGTCGACAGCCATCACTAGTGCCCCAAAGCGCAAGTATGATGGACCTTTGAGAGCCACCGGTGGGGCGAACCAACCTGCGGGATTTGTGACCCCGGCCCGTTCTGTCCCCCCGTCACTTATGGCTCGGGCTCGAACCCAAACCGTCCAAACGCGGTCCATGTCAAACCTGTTCAAAGGCTTCCGAGTCTTGAAACGATTTGTTAAATGAACACTGCAGCACAGGCTGAACCGATTTAAAGGCGACGTATTGCTTCAGAGTTGTATTTTGATTCATTTCTCGCACTTCACAAGCTGCCGCACGCGCGTGCATATTTTCATCATGCACCCCGTGGGTTTTACGGTCAGGCACGCATCCCGTACCCGTCGATCCGGGCTCGAGCAGGGCAGCAAGCGAGCCCGTGCCAGACACCCAACGGGACCTACCACAGCGGCTTCGCGCGGAGGTGGACGTGGATTTGGGCGTGGATTTGGCCACTGATTGCTTTTTGTGATATCTGTACTTGCACCACCACCAACGTCTGGGCGTAATTTGGACTCTTGTAACATAGCTGTTGATAAAATTGCACTCAAGGAAGAAATGAATCGTATTTTAGTCTTGTAGCTGTGTCCCTAGCACTTTCCGTCGAGCACTCTGCTATGCTACTGCTACTAAAAGATGCGAATTGGATTCTCGGGGATTCCAGATCGCTCTCCCCGTCTCCCGTGCGCCTGCGGGATCTCTCGGTGAAATATTTCGCGGACTCTTCCTCGTGATCAATGCGTCTGCGGCCCGCGGTAAAGTAATCCGAGGCCTCATCCTCTAGTACCTCGAGAATGGGTGACGGAAAGGGGACATGGAGGTATGCCTCTGGAGGAAGCTGTGGTAACGCACCGTCCCGCGCCGGAATATGAACAGCAACCACGGTACTACTCGAGCTAATATCGCTCTTGTTTGAGTAAGTATGCCACGGGCCGACATCGACGCCGAGCTCGATCTCGTCATCGTCGAGATCTGGGGTGGCGGGCAGACTCGAGGTAATGCGCTTGCCAGTGGTGGTCGACCTGCGCTTGCCTATAGCGGATTCAGCATCCCTAAAGTTCCGGGGGGTCAATTTCGCGCGTGGGTGTTGAGGATCGTCAAATAACAGCGTCGTTTGGGCTAGCTGGGTTGCTGTTGTGCCAATGCTCCATGCGGCATCTTCGCGACGCAGAGACAACGTGATGCGGCACATGAGCGTGACCTAGAAACCGAGATTATGAGCGTGACACGAGGCAGACCCTGAGAATGACCGTACCGTGATTCTGCGATGATGACAGGTGTCAGTGCAATTACAATCTGTGAGAACTCATAAAATCACTCACAAGAACTCCCACCTAACAAATTATGTGTCAGCAGGATGAACCTTCAGACAAAGGCATTACGCACTGGGCAGCAATGTTGCGGATTCCGGGCTAAATGTATGTCTTAGCGGGATGACTTGGACTTCGGCCGAGAACGTACCTCGGCTGTCGCAATCATAATCACCAAAGGGATATTTGATAGAAGCATGACGCTACAGCAGGTCAGGAGAGTTCCGAGGAGCACGTGAGCTCTCACAAATAGAAGAGCGCCCCGTCCTTGAGTAACGCGCGCATGATCCAGTCGCCCTGGGCGGGTTTATTGCGTCTGTTTCGGAGGACGCTAACAGTTTTGAAAAGTGTCAAGCCGAATATGACGGTGTCGTAAATTATCGGAAAGTAAGCAGAAGCCTGTGCTGACTGTTTAGTGCATGCCCACAGCTCTGCAATGCGTCGTTCTCACGGGAGCCCCTGCCAATGGACAGATATTTAGTTCTCGATCTGGATAGACTAACACAACTTACACACGCCCCTGTTACTCATTCAGTTCATCATCAGAGCGAGCACGGACGAGGAGAAACGCACACTTCATCTCCAAATAGCATTGAACAACCAGCGGGATATATTCCCGGAGAATGCACGACAGCTGGAGCAAGTCGTCAGAAGGACTCTTGGAAAGCTGCGAGGAAGAGCTGCGACTTACGGACTGCATGGCTCAATAACCAACCTTGCACGATGAATTGGAAGGTGAATAGCGATAAAACGCCAACTGCGATGTAGAGGCTCCTGGCATACAGCGCGTATACTCTGCACCGGCCCGTAACTAGTCAGCGCATTTCTAGTCTTTAACGCAAGGCAGCGCATACCGAAGAAACATCATGAGTGAAACTATTCCGAGAGCTGACACGGTCATGCATCCTTCAAACACGACGTAGCGACGGCACCTGTAACGGCAGCTGGCGTCAGCATTGGCAATTGCCTTCAGCCCAGACCAGAAGACTTACACTTCTGGCGTCCAAATCTTCGGAGAGAAGAAGTAGGAGCAGAGTTGGACCGTAAAGCCGAGAGGGGCGATGTAGCGCAGCTGCCACAGGGTCAGTCCGGAGGATGGTGGAGCCGCGGATATGGATGACGAACGAGGATGAACAAGTACACAACTGCCGATAAAGAGGTAAGGTGGGAGACTGAGACTGAGAGAGAACGTACGGAGTCCACGACTGCCTGGGGTTTTCCTCTTCCAAATGACTTGCACCTGAGCGAGGACTGAGTGCGGAGCCACACTACTGAGGTTCATTCATTGTATACCTCGTCGTTGAATGTGATTATGTGGTCCCAAACGAGGACTGTGAAGCTCACGACACCTATGACCTACGAAGACATCAGACGATATTGAGCGCGGAGGGGCAAATGAGCATACATTTGTTGTGAAAAGATCTAGATCCAAGTTGTGTGAGCTTGCAGACTATAATTTCTGAATACTGACCTCTGGCTTCGGCTCTGTAAGCCTCAATCTGCGTCGCATTCACGACAGCCAGCTCCATCGTCGTAGCATTCAAGTTTTACGCGGGTGAGAAAAGTGGGAGAGCTCAAACGCGTGGTCGTCAGGTCTTGGCTAAATAGGGATCTGCGGCCACCAGGATGTGGAGACATCCGAAGTTGCGATGCCCAAACAGACTCAGGCTGTGATGCTTGCACCAAACTCCAACGGGAACTACTCGCTTCTTGGTTCTCAACCGCAGGTTGCTGAGCACGAAGCGCGGCTTGGGCGTCCAGCACTGCATGATTGGACTCTGCAAATACTCAGGACGACCTTCGGACGAGCTGGCCTTCCCACGACCAAGGGTCCCTGCTTGAGCGGTAGCATGCCGCGCGCTCTTTCTGCATTGAAATCGCGCACGTGACACTGAATGACCAATGTGTCTGACATCTACGAGTTTGGCCAGGGGGCCGCATAATGACCTGTGCAAATCCAGCCGAGGCCAAGAGAAACCTATAATAATGGTAAGCCCTTAGATTTTGATTTCTTCTGATCCCGACAATGCTGCCGTAGTCGTGGGAGAGAGATTCTACCGATGACAGCGATCGCGATGCAGAAAACGCAACTATATTAGCAGTTGAAATGAGCCAAGTAAGTTGGCACGGTCCAGCCACGTAGGTAAAACTACCGACATTAACACCTTCATAGCTTTGTCCGCAGTCCTACAAATCAGAATCAGATGAGGTCTTGTGTGTGTTTCTTGCGTCAAGCGATCCTGGACTAGACGCAAAGCATCTGTCGTCGGTGGAACTCGCACAAAAGCTACAGGCTCCTATTACTTACGGGAGAACCGTATGCTAGAAGCACCTGTGGAGCTTGACAGGAGCTGAAGGAGAAACCGCAGTGCGGCACTTGAATGTAACCTCAACTAGTGTACGCGTTGACTAGGGTTGTGAATTGCAAACCGTAAAACAAGAGGCGGTGGGGGAAAGGCCGGTTGATATTGTGGCGCTACTGCGCATGTGCGGCTATAGAGATTTTATTAAAGCTGTCCAGAAGGTTCTGCCGCGGCCACCTCGTGTTTCGGCGAGCGCGGAGGTGGGGTGGGCGTCCGTGCGGGTGTAAATGCGGGCATTGGGGTCACGGCCCCGCTAGGGGGAGGTGGCGCACGACCTCGCATGGCGAAGCTGAGGACCCATCGGCTTAGCCCGCGAAGCGAGCCTGCGTCGTGTTTCGCGGCCATGGCCAGCCAGGCGAGACACAAAACCGCAACCGTGCTGCGGGTCAAGTCAGTACTAATTGATTTGGAGGAGATATATAGCCTCCGGACATACCGTTCTACCAAATGCGCCGGTCTGTTATCACGCGAAATCCAGCTTCCGCGCAGAAGCGAGCGCAATGCTCGAGGCATTACATAAAGCGCAATCTCGCCGCGCCGCGATGGTGTTTCAATGAAAATGCTTAGCCCACAAACCATGCAGCCGAAAAGCACCGCGCCGTGCGGACCATCGAGATACTGATGGCTTAGACGACCGCGCAGACCTGGAATACGGGGTATGACTCCTGTACGAGAAGCGCATATTGTCGCCCATATGAGCCCAACAAATGACGCGAGGAACGCAGCACTTCGTGACGTGTTGGTGGTGGTGCGGAGAAGGACGTCCATGGGGCGGCGGAGCAGCTTGCGCCTCCTTGCTTCAGAAAGCAACACGGGTAGTGCGTGCACAGGTGCGTATATCGCCAAAGCTTGAAAGAACGCCTGCGCTGCTCGACCTGTGGCATTGATGGTGCAGGATGCCCCATACTTCCGCCCGTGAATGAGTTCACAAGGAATGCCACCTACACCTGGCCGAGACTTGAGCCCCATTTTTGCCCAGGCAATGTCGGCCGTGGTCCCTGAGTGAGCGGGAAGTAGCTTGGGATTTCCCCAATCAGCTGGGAAGCCCATCGATGTAGCTAAGGTTTGAAGCAATGCAGATTCGGACGCAGAGCGAGCTTGCCCATAGGCCCAGGTACCGTCACGGACAGCGCGTAGTGCAAGTTGAAGCCGTGGGTCAATTCGTGCAAGAGCGTTTATCCTTCAAGTTCGTCAAGAACGGTCGGTAGGATACAATGTTGCTTACCATTGAACGTAGGAACGAGGCAGGGTTTGCGGTAAGTAAAAGAACGCCCACATAATCCTTTGAAACGGTCAGTGCAAATGCCAACACTGCCGTTAGATCTCACCTGGCAGAACAGAGCCAAAAGAGCACGCCGTCGAGCTGCGCATCCAGCCACTTGATCCGCTGTGCATACTCTGGCCGTTTATTTGGTCGCGTACTTTCTCTCCTAATCCAGCTCTGAACTATAGAGTCCAGGGCACGAACTAGCAGGAGGAGAGTAAAGTCGAGGGTCGGTGAGCTGCCCGCGGACACGCCTTGTTTGCGAGGCGGCGGTGCAGACGCGATTCCATGTGTCCATGCTTTGGCACGCAGGTCGATGAGACCCATTGCAAGTGCTGAACTAAGAGCATGCGCAACCAAGGAGTCTCGCGAGGAAGTTGGACTGTGTACTCCGGACTTGGTCCACCATGATTCAAGCGCCGCACCACCGCCGAATGCAACTGCCATGGCAAAGGGGAACCCAGTTGGAGAAAGCTCACGCGCTAATGTCGCCCGTAGCTTCGCCGTTGGGCGTATCTTGCCCGACAACAGCTGCCCCAGTAGCGCAGGCACGAGTGAGAACGACAGACCGAGCGAAAACGTGCGCGCCGCGATTTTGAGCGGGTGCGAAGAGGGCAGCGCGTCATATCCATCAGGAACACGCTGGAGTTGCTGGATGAGCTCTTCCAAGTGCGCGCGACGTGCTTCAGGTGTTGCACGAGAGGAGGACGCGTCCGACATTTTGGGAGGACAAGCACGAGGCATTCACGTGTGCGGAGCTGTGAAGCGCCCAAATGACCATCAAAGTGAACCAGGTCTTAGATTCTTACTCCAAACAACGAGCTGCAGTGCTCTATAGATCTATATATGTAAGGATGAGTCTAACAAGGCACTTCCTACCTTAGTTTCCAGCCCAGAAACTCAAGTTCTCAGTCCTCAATAGAGTAGACCATAGGTAACGATATCCTGACTCTGTTGCTTGTAGAAGAAAGCAATAGCCGATCATCTCGCAGAATTCTGAGCGCAGCAAGTAGCTGGGGGATTCGCGGTCGGCTACGACGGACAATGTCGCAGCGCTGGCGCCGCGCCTCATGCGGGGAACGTTCAATCGAGGTTGATTTGCCTGCCAAACTTGGCATACAGCTGAACTTTGAGCTCCTTCATCTCAGCTTCGTGAGATTCAGTCCGCTGGTTGAGGGCTGCGATGCGTTGATCAAGAGTCTCCTGGTCCTTCGTGATCCTCTTTTGAGCTCGCGGCAAAGGTAGATGGATGAACGTTTCCCCAATTTTGTACCTACAAATTTCAGTGAGTGAGAAGGATCGCAGAACGCGATTTGAATTGCCCGCACATAACCTTGCTGTCGTCGTCTGCGAGCTCGAGCTCTGACGCCAAGTCGTCCAGCGCCTCCTTCGCATCCTACAACAAGTTTAAGAACTAGCGTAAATTGAAGAAGAGTCGCTCAACCTTCAATTTGGCTAGGCTATCTTGATCATCGCGTGCGCGATTGTTGAGTGCAGAGAATCGATTGATTCGTTGTTGGTCCTCTAAGGGAACAACGTCAGAGCCCTTAGGCAAGAAAGAACCTACAAGTGCGAACCCCAAGTAACCTCGGTGGCGTCTTCAGCTTCTTCCTCTTTACTCAAGAGGCGCATGTTGGTCCCTGGTCAAGGAGCAGATGCGGAGCCTGAATACGCGTCTCTCCTTGTCCTTTTCCGTCTCAAATTCGCTTCTTCTCCTACCAGACAAGCGTGAACCGCATGCACCCTGTCGGGCTCACTCTGATTGAAGGCAATACTATTCTGAGCCTCAACCCCAAATGCCCGCCTAAGACGATGCTATTGTGCCCGTCCCGTTCGTTCGTGTTCTCGCGTCCACTCTCTTTCACACTCCAAATCGCGCTCTGGTCGGCCCCTCTCGAACGCGCTGACAAATGCTACGTCATTTTGCATCCGAACTCTTGGGTTTCTCACCGCTCCAGCGGGCGAGTTTCAGTTGGCACAACACATAGTATACTCAAAGCTCGCCTCACACCATAGCACGAATACAGCTATCGGGCACTTGGGCTAAGGTCGAAAGGGTTGCTCAGCTCCAAGGACAAGCAGACTCAGAGCGCAATGCTTTTCATCGAGCCCGTGTGTCCTATTCAAGGATACGCGCCGTTCCGGACAACCGGCGGGCTCTCCGCGCTCGTCAAGCGTGGGATTGTCAAGCCCGGCACGTATAAGGCGTAGCACGATGCAATTCGGGTCAAGTGCTTTAGCTTTGCCATCGTGTCGTCAAGATGGGTTGCATGTGCAGGTTTACGTGAACATATTACGAATTACGAAGGCAGCGACGACGCTACCTTACTGTCAATAATGACGGCTGGTAGCTGGAAAGGCACGGCTGGAGTATGTCGCAGTGGTGGAGGTGAAGGTTCCTTGTTCTTGAGCTTCTAGACTTGCCGGTACACGTGGAGCTTTGCAATCACACGGAGTTGCAGCGTGGAGCAAAAACACAGACTTGAAGTACCGAAAAGACAAAGAGTAGGCGAAGGAAGTAGAAGAAGCCGAACATACAGGCTGAGAAACGACGGCGGCCAAACGGTCGAGCTTGTAGGTGCGAACGAAAGAAAGAAAGTCCAAAAAGTCAAAAGATGAATAAGAATAACGGAACTGGTTCAGAAAGTAAAAGGGGTTGGTGTGTCTGTAGTACGCGTTTGTTTGTGCCTTTGCCGTTTGCCTTGCTCAGCCGGAGCGTTGTGCAGTAATATCTCTCCTCAAGCCAGCCCGACGCGCCGCGTGGTCCTCTGGACATATGACTTCATGTAGCCGTGCTGTTTCCTGTTGCTCTCCGGGACGGGAGCGGCCAGCGCAGTCGTAAATGCAGGTCGTCAAGGTGATTAGAGGAGCGTGAACGCGGCTGCGAGGAGCGCAGCGACCGAGAAGAGGGCCTTGGGGGCGCTGACTGCGAACGCGGTGCCGCCGGGCACGGTACCGGTCTGCTGCTGCGCGCCACCTGCACCCTCCGGCTCTGTGGGCGCGGTGAGAGGGACATCAGGCTTCGGAGTCGACGATGGGGCCGGAGTGGATGGTGCATCCGTCGACGTCTGGATGTCAGTGCGTTCAGGGTCAGCCGCTGCGGTGATCACGATGTGGTCGACTGTGATGGCACATCAGCATTGCAACGGGGGGGTGGTGCAACACAGGAAACGACGCACGGTTGAAGTTGCCGAACTTCTTGGAGCGCGGGTCCTCGACGTTCTTGAACTCGACGATGTGGTGTGCGCGTTTGAGGTGCGGGTTCTCGTAAACCAGAACTGGTGCGTCCTTGTCCGTCGCGGTCTTGTTGAAGTAGTCGATGCGGATGGGCGCAACGCCATCAATGGTCATGAACATCACACCAGCATCAGGGCGCTGGTAGGCGTAGACCTTGATACCAGCAAAAGACTGCGGCGGAAGGAAGGTCGCAGTAGCCTTGTCGAGGTTCTTGACCGCAAAGTGAGCCGTGACGTTGAAAACGCCCGGGTGCTCCTTGACCTCCCAGGTACCAGCGTCAGCAGGAGTCATGCGGAACAGTGCGTTCGTTGTCGAGAACGGGATCTCGATGTCAGGAAGCTGGTTGTTGGCAGCAGCCTTGGTGACCGGAGCAGCGGTCGAGGTTGTCGCAGCAGATGAGGTACCGCTGGCAGCGGGGCTTCACGAGAAGGTCAGTTACATGAGATCTGGCGCATGGCTGGCACTCACGAGACGGTGGCCGCAGGAGGAACACCATGACCGCCATCCGAGGGTTCCGCAGGTGCAGCAAGAGCAGCAGTTGCAGCGGCAGCGACGACGAAAAGCGAAGACGCGAACTTCATGATTGACACAAAAGTGAAGAAAAGAGAAGAACAAATGTAAGAAGGAAACGCAAGTGCAGAAGGTGCAGCGCGACGAAAAGGCGCAGGCAAAGAAGATGAGCGGGGAAGACAGTGCGTGATGGAGACATGCGAACCTTTTATAGCGACCGGCCAGGTGATGCAGTGCACACGAGACACGGTTTACGGCGGTGCAACGTTTCCTGGCGCCGCTGCGGTTAGCTGCGGATTGTACATGGCAATTGCAGCAGACAAATAGATTCTCAGCCTACCTGACCAAGGCTAAAATTTGGAGGCAAGAGAGAGTACAGGATGTACTGAAGCGGTCGGTGTTCAAGGGCCTTCGAGTGGTCATCCATCATCGGCGCGGCGGCGACACAGCATGGGAGCGACCATCTGGCCACAATTGCTCGCACACCCGACCGGATCCAGGAGAGCTCTGCAGGGACATTGTCAGGGGACTGATGTTAAAAATTTGAAGAGTAGCCTCCTCTTGAGAGGTTTCGGTTGCCAGGAGGTAACAGTGGTTGGCAAAGTAAAAGTCTGCGGACCGGCTAGGGCAGTGCAATTGGTCTCGTTGCCAAGTGTTTGCACCAAGACAGCACGGAGCTCCTGAACGTAGGCCGATCGATCCTATATACAGCTATGTGGTAGAAATTTGACTCGTGAATGCCTTCATTGGTTGTCGTACGCAGCGCTCGCGTCTCACTCGATGACGGCTGACACCTGACAAGGAAGTTAAGCAAACCGGACAATTTGCTTCCGTACGCGACTCGTCCACCCGCGCTCCGTCCGCTCGCTTTCAGCTCTCCTTTGCCCTCGTCACTCGTTTATCACAGCATCCAACATGCTTGCACTGTCGTACGCGACCATTTTCGCTACCTTCTAGTTCTGACTCACATGGTAATGACTACAGATTCGTCACACTCCTTGGCTTCGCATCCACCCTGGTACAGGCACTGACCCTTGTCGTGCCATCCACCCTCAATGGTAAGTTGGTGCATGACCTTCCAAGGTGCCAGTTTTTGATATCTACCGTAGACAGCAACTTCAACACCATCACATTCACTTCGACCCCAGACGATCCTCCCAACTTCACCGTCGTCATCGTGAACAAGAAGCTCAATGTGTGCGTTACGTCTGGTGGTGTGCTGGAGAGGACAGTGCAGCTGACTGCAATCCTTACAGTGAGGTCACCATGCTTGACAGCGTCCCCAAGACGGACACCAGCATCACGTTCAATCTTCCTGGCCTGCCTGAAGGGTGAGCGCATCCACAACGCGTTCTGTACACTCGCTGACGTGCACTGTCTGCATATCACAGAAAAAACTACACTCTGGTCGCATATGCTGTCGGGTCAGTGTTTCATTCGCATGTTGTGCCAATCACTCACAACAACCTGAAGTGACACCTCCAAGACGTTGTTCGAGAGCGCGCCTTTTGAGGTTGTCGAATCTCGCGGTGCGTTCTCCTCCCTTGTTCTTTAGCACCGCCAGACTGATTTGCTCTCTAGTTCCAACCAGCGAGTCTTCCTCGACCGGTACTCAGTCCGCAACGTCCGGCAGCCAAGCCTCCGCTTCCAATCCCAACGCTCCTACAGCGTGCGTCTCCTCCTCTTGTTTGCCTTGGTTCACCGATTACTAACGCTAATTTGTAGTGCCACCACCACGAAGAACAATAATGTACCCGCCGCGCCGTCCAACGCACCTACCTTCCCAGGCACCACCTCTAGCGACGACTCGGCTGGCGGAGGTGCCTTCCACGTTGGCGGCCCTATCGCGGCGGTCGCGGTTCTTGCCACGCTTGCCGTCGGTTTCGTGCTCTGATCGCACTCTTTTTGTTCATACTTGCTACCTAGTTGGTTGGAGGTGGATATCGCTATGTGAAAATGCGTCGTTTCACAAACTGTCTCGTCTACACACTGTGCGATTCAGGCTAGTTACACTCTCGGCTAAGGGTTGCAGGCCGCTTATTGTCAATTGACTACGCTGTAGCTTAGCACCTTAGGTTGCCGATTTAATTCTAAGACGCGGCGAACCCTGAAGCCAGATTTCCTCCCAAGTACTTCCAGCTTTTGCCCACGTCATGCTCATCCCTCAGCATATCACTCCCGGTTTAGTGTGCAATGTCAATTGAAGCGTAGGCGCCTCCAATACCCTGGTCGGTGCGGTATGAACCGAACTTCAAGCCACAGGCTTGACACAATCACGCGCCATTCATCAGAGCACACTGTTACCTGAGGGTGCCCAAATGGGATTATACGCAAATGGTGTCTTTCTTCAGACTGGCACGCAAGAAGTTTGGCGCGAACGGTCCGGTTATATCAACACACATGAAAAATGCGGCGTTGGTACGTCAGTCTCCTGAGCGCGGACGCTCTGACATGTTGATTATCATTTCAGCTGACCCCCTTATGTCTTCCTAGTGGTAACACGATGCGTCACTGTCTACTGCTGGCGCGGCTTTCCGTCTTACAACCCTGCCAACGTCGGTGATCAGAGCCATCAGACTGCTATCCGACCGATGTGCGTCATAAACACTCGCCTTGTGGCTGGTCATTAGCTCACCTCGGTCTGGTCACTTGTTGCAAGAAGTTCTCCGCGCTCTTCACCATGCTCTCTCATCGGCCGTGCATGCGTAACTCCACAGTGACCGCATATTTCGTCTTCATGTCATCGTCCCTGCGCTCTGACCGCGGGTTTGAGCCGAGGAGACTGACAAGGCGCAGCTACTACAGACAATCGGCCCGACAAGTCGGCAGCTGACCATCTGGGAGCTCTGTGGTGACCCAAACAACGTCCGCAATGCTCGGCATGAGACAGCGTTAAGCAATCGATTTGGTGAATCGTGGGAGCGAGAAGGCCCATTCCTCGGCAGGCCGTGGGTCACGCGTCGAACCATCCGCGGCTCAGAAGAAAGCACTGAACGGTTAAACTTTCTTTGAGGGCATATGCAGCGGGCGGGCTATGTGAAACGTCCTTGGTATCGGGCAGAGACCAGGCATTGCGTATTGTGTCGGCATACCACCGACTTCGACCCCTCGGCACGTCCGGTGCAGCTCTGAATTGGCTACAGTTGCTCATCAAGAAGGTATGTTCAATAAATGTCCCGCTGTCTGCAGTTTCACACTGGTACTCAACCTCTATTTGCCCCGTTGGTAGTCTGTTGCCACAGCCTATTTACATTCACCTCTCTGTTCCGTAAGGCCCTCCGCTCCCCTTCCTCCCCCGAGCACCTACTTCAAGTGGTGCATGACACTAGTTGACGTCGAACACACGAGCATCAACATGATCACCACCGTATACACACCGACCGCTACAGGTGCCTGTATTCATACTCGCGGTCGACGAGAAGGGATAGCTGCGCGGCGCCGCGAGGCATGCCTTCAATGTCGGAGGCGCAAAATTGTTCGCTCCCTTCCACTCCGTGCGCGCTGTTCCTCCTGCTTCGTTGGGAGGGAGGTGCTCCATGATGGTGCTAACTTGCGCCTCTTCGCCCGCCTCGCTGCGTCATGACGTTGACAGTCGATCAAAACGCTGGGTCTTCGCGCCCGCCCGGCCCAACGGGCGGGGCTGCCAGTCACATATGTTGCCGGCCGCAGCGAGTCGTGCAAGAACCAGGACGTGCAACACCTCAGCGCTATAAGCGCCCTGATGGCGCAAATTCGCGCGCTTCAGGACAGACTTGTCGTGTTTGAAGCTCACAGCACCCCGACTGGTCAGGAAGAACACCGAAGTGTGGATGAGTGCCACCCTGCTGCTGCCATTGCCGCCCACAACGGGTACAAACCCGACATCTTCTCCTCCGAACAGGATCTACATAACGAGCCGGTCGCTCATGCATTGGACGACGCCTCAAACGATGCGCTGTGAGTGTCACTTGCCCCGTTGTAATCATCTTGGCCCGTCCTGTCCCGCCGCCGTCACGCATGTCAGGCGTTTCTATCGGGATCAAGTTTCTACAATTGAGTTTAGCGCCTTCCTCTGCCCTTTCGACTCCTGTCCGTTCTTGTCGGTATCACGCCCACGCCGCGAGGCAACACTCTGCCCCGTCGCGTATCATTGCCATATCGTGCGTAAGATCTTCGTCCATGCCGACATTTCTGCCCTGCAACGGCACGATGTCAATGTTTTCGGAGAGGCGTACGTCGGCACACACGTGATGAATCGGCCGGGTACTGTCCTGCCAGGCGTCTGCCGCCTGTCGCGGTCCAGCCCAGAAACCAAACCTTTGAATATTACCTTCTGGGTAGCGAAGCGCCTTATCTACACCAATCCGACAGCAACCTCCCCCCCTACCCTGCCCTCCTCCTTGCCATCCTAGCTCTTGCTAAAGCTCGCCCTTCATGAAGCCGAACACTGCCGCATCTTCTGCGCTCGAGGTTTGCAATGCCAGAGCAACCTTCGAGCTCTTTCTGTTCGTTCGCCGTTATTTGCTGGTACTGACTTATCCTCGCTCTCCCGCAGGATACGATCGTTCACGGTCCATGCATCTCGGTTTTACTTTCCCCGTGCAACACTCAAGAGACTGCCGACCGTCTCCTCGGCCCTACGACTAGCAATCCTGGCGATCGCATGCCGTGTCACACCGAGTAGCTTGCTCCCACCAGGTGCCAACTTGCGTGAGCACGAACTGGCTTTCGTTTCGCGCGCAGAGCAGTCATTGTCGAGGCGGGATGCCAATGCGTCTGCACTCGAGCTCGTGCAGACGCAGGCGCTTTTGGCGAATCTGATGTACGTGAATGCACGACCCCTCGACGGGCATCGACATGCCGGCGGCGCGCTCCGCCTCGCGACAAGTCTCGGCCTGCATCGTGCCTCGATGGACAGCCAATCGGAAAATGACCAGGAGGAACGCGCGCAGACGTGGTGGATGGTGTTTGCGCTCGATCGGGCATGGGCGGGCGTGTTTGACACTCAGAGCAGCTCGCTTGACGAGAACGCCGTGTGTGCGCCGTTCCCTGGTGCGACAGCCGCTGCCATTGCTGGCACTTCGGACTTCTCCGCGAGGAAGCTTGGCATGCTCTGTGTCCCGCCAATGTTTGGCATTGTTATCCCGGACACGATGCAGGAACAGCAGGAGCAGCTCGGTGAGACCAGGGTAAAGGTCCTAGCTTTACATGCTCGGGCATGTGAGCTTGTGGCCCATGCGACGGATGGGTATCCGTTGTCCAGGATTATGACTGCAGGTGTTGGCATTGGTGAGTCGATTCTCACGCACAGCGGTGAACACCTTTTGAGCGACCGCGCAGGAGCAAACCCATTCACCGCAACACTAAACGCGCTCGATCGTCTCCTGCTCAGCATCTCTACGCTCCCACGCAATCCAATGACTTCGAGCATCAGAGTCGAGGCTTACGCTGCTATTGCTTCGCTCAGCGTGCGTCCCTCTTCAAATCAGTGGCCATTTACCTAATCTTCTGTCGACAGGTGGTACAATCCAATGTCGACACGGCTGTGCGCGCTGCGCGGAACGCCCTCATCGAGATCAGCTCTCTGAGTCCTGACGACATTGCCTTGATGGATCCAGTTGTCGCGGTGCTTCATCCTCGCGTGGCATTCGTCCTGTCCTAGTGCTCATTCATGCCTCTGGTTTCGGTTTTTACAGTTCTGCCTTGCTAAACTCCAGCGCGCATGGCGCAAGGGTGGAGGTGCAACATCTGAGCTCGTCCCACTCGACAACGCTCTCGAACGGCTGGGCGAGCAGCTGCCGTTCACAGGTGCGTTCCCCACATCAGGAACGGTACGCCGCTGTTAACCCTTTTGACCAGTTCCGAGGTCGTGTTCGAGTGGTATTGGGATGCGGTACCTCCCAGCGCCATCGCCTCTGGAGATGTGCAGAGCCTAAACCAGGCATTGTCCCTCATCATCTCATATTTTTCGTATGCGCTCACATGCGATATACATCGGTCAACACATTTACACACACCTTTGGGCTTATAGAGCCGCGGCTTCGATCTTTTGTATAATACGTGGGACATCATGCATATCTGGGTTGTAATGTCATGGAATTGTGTCTATTCTCACGCTGAATTCCTGCTTGGACTCGCATGGGCGTATCTTACAGCACATGAAAGTAATTTGTTAAGCTATGAGTTTACTGGCAAGATATTTAAATCTTTAGCGGAAACTGCAGCCTCAAAGAGCTACCTTTGCAGGCACGTGCACAGCGGCTGCGGGAACAGCCGCGGTTCATTTCGGGATCCTCCATTTGGAAGTCCTCTCCGTTATACCGTCACCATCTCCGCGGACCGCACCCGCCCAAGCGCCGTTGAGCAGTTAGGCTCATATCTCTCAACTTTTGAATACGCTTCCTCTTCTTACGCGCGGCCCATGAATGAGATGTATTCGGCGCAACCACCTGCTTACAGCGCGCCACACCATTCTTACCCCTCTCCGACCAATGTGCCCCATCCAGCACAGCACGATGTAGCCACATCTGGATATTCGGTACCGGTATCAACTGCAGTGGTGGCGCCCGCAGCGAAACCACCACCCCAGCCATCAACGGAACCTACTACGAGCCAAGCAACAGCGCTACTGCACTCGCTACAGAACGCACTCAACGCACAACTGGCCTATCTACCACAACTACATGCTACTCTCGGCCTACCTCCAGATGCAATAGCCCATGATCTGGACCAGCTGCGAATGGCCCTGTTGGCAACTGCAGAACATTGCGTGAAACAGCGCCAGGACGAGGTCGACGCTTGGCACGCGCGCTGCGCAGAAGTCGAGGGCGTGTGCGTCGGGCTGGTAAAGGTGCTGGGCTCACATGCTCGCTCTTTTGGGGCAGCGGGCTCACCGTCGTCAATTGGCGAGATTACCAAGATCCAGGTCTGCCTCATCGCAATATCTCAAAATGCAACCTTACACCCTATAGGCCCTTCCGCGAAGACTTGAATTGCTGGAATCGCGTTGCGAGAATCTCAGGCGGGTATGTACAGATCGGCTAGAGAATCACTCGTTACTAAACTTGAAATCGGTCAGCTTTATTCCTCAAAACTCAATTCATTAAAGGCGTTACACAAGCGTCTTGCGGCGCTGATCGGCACCCTCGGCCCAGGCTTTTACAGCAGCGATCTAGTCAAGTCAATTGAAGCGACAGCGGAGCCCGCCAACTTGGTCGATGTTACGCCAGAACGGGCAACGAAGCTAGAGCAGGAGGTGTTGCGCGGTAGGCAAGAGATTGTGAGTTACTGCAGTTATTGTGACAGACGAGCTGAGGACAGTCTACAGCAAAGACGGCTGTCGCTTCTCTCGGAACTGCTAGAGCACATAACATGGCTCTACACCGAGCTCGGAATTCCTCTTCCAAATCCCGAGGACACAACACTGGCATTCACACCATCTCCAGCGTAAGAATTGAATCAAATATTGTCCTTTATGGTGCTCATTGCTGGCCCTAGTGAACCTGCAACATACCCTCAGCATGATGCTGACATGTTTGCTCCTCCTATCGTTATTGAAGAGCCGTCACCAGAACATTGCGCACGCGTCTTTTCCCAGTACGTCGCGCGGCTGGAGGAAGCTGCGGATGAAGGCCTTGAGACTGCTGGTATCGAGGGAGTTGAACCAACACTAGGATTACTCCTGTGGGCTGAACGTGTCAAGACTGAGGTATGGTTTCTGTTTTATGGATGACCAACACGCTGACATCAGATCTAGTTAGATAATCTCAAGACGCGGCGGGAAACCACTATTCAGGCCCTATACGACAGCCTTGAATCGCTTTGGCGCAGGCTCGGTGTCCCAGATGAAGATGCAGATGAGTTCATCGAAGCGCACCGTGGTAGTACAGAGGAGACCATTCAAGCGTACGAAGAAGAGTTTGCGCGGATGCTCGAGGTCCGCAAGGAGCGCATGGGTGCATTCATTGAGGTACGTAAGGTTCGGACTTCAATGATGACAATCGTACTGACGTTATCTTCAGTCTGCTCGCGAAGACATTAGAGGGCTCTGGGATGATCTCCAGTTCAGCGAAGACGACATGGAAGGGTTCGCCGCGATGTACGATGGTGAATATCTGAATTACGACATTCGGTCCATCCGGCTCATAATAATGTTCACAGACAACTACTCTGAGGATCTCCTGACGGAACACGAGGCAGAGATCGCACGACTCAAGGACGAACGACTCACCAAGGCACCAGTGCTCACCCTGTTCAAAAAGTGGCATGCCGTCTGCGAGGAAGGAAGACAGCTTGCTGTGAGGACTCACACCGGCCTATTTCACAATGCACCTCCCTCACTCTTGTCCTTCAGCTATCTGCGGCAGATCAGAGTCGACTGCTTGGCCGGGGACCCCGTGGCGATCCAGGCCGCTTACTGCGTGAAGAGAAGATGCGCAAACGCGTAGCCAAGGAAAAGCCGAAAGTTGGTTCGTAGGAGTGTTACATGCCGCAGTTGCTAACTTTGCCATTCATCTTTCAGCTGATCGCTGAACTTCGCAATATCATTCCCGCGTGGGAGGAAGAAAATGGTCGCGCGTTCATGATAGCTGGTGTTCGCGCCATTGAGGTGGTGGAAGCGGAGGCGGAAAAGGATGCACCAAACAAAAAAGTAGGTAATCGGTTCCCGTGCTGTCGCCGCTACTAACGAGCTTGTTCAGCGCGTAGCGCAGAAGCCAAACGTCGTATCCGCTAGGGCAACGACGCCTGCTCCCTCCCGCAACGAGACAAACATCAATGGCAAGCGTGCAACCCCGGTAACCCGCATCACAAGCACTGCGAGCTCAGCGCAAGCTCCTCCTACGAAACGACCGAGAACGACGCCGTCCACTCAAGTATGTCCGGCGACGTCGAACCTTGATCTTGGCTGAATAAGCTGCAGTCTCGTGTGGCACAGACACCGAGCGGTCGAGCGACTCCTGCGCAAACTCCATCGGCCAATTATGGCTCCAGTACGAGCCGTAAACCCATCGGCTCGCAAAACCTCACGATATCAACGGCAAGCAAGAGCATGGCTGTCGCAACACCGACACCAGCGTCTGCTCATGCGCCTCGGTATAACGACCAGCCTACACTTGGTATTGGTTACCCCACAGCGCCTTCGGTCAAATTTGGTGGTCAGCCCATGCAACCCCAAGGGCGTGTTGTTACGGGTAGGTCGGTGTCCACGGCCAGCAGCGGGAGCACAGCGGGGCTGTATGCACGACTGAGCGGTCGCCATCGGCGTGACAGCTTCAAACCTCGCGCGAGCGTGGACGGATGGGCGGAGCAGGTTGGCATTCTTTCGCAGAATACTGCATGGGGTGGCTGGGATGGAGACGGCCTGGCCGAGGAAGAAGATGAAGAAGAGGTGGACTGTTGAGCGACGCGTAATCGCTCGGCGTGTACCTTGTATTGACAACGTGCGCTCGAAAACTTACTCCTGTACTTGAACCCTCCAAGTTTGCTCACGACCTTGATATGCTCCATCTTGGTACGTGTTGAATATGTAATTATCTATCCTGTATATGTGTATCGATATGCCGCATCTGCTCACGCGCGGTAGCAACTACGGAGATATTCAAATATGGAACTCTCCGACAGTGGTGCTTCCTTTGCGACGGTTCGTCCACTCCGCAGCTCGCGCAGCAACGCGTCGCTCGGTCCGTCGACAGCGGCGCAGTAGGCACACACTGCGCAAGTGCCATTTCGTGCTCGTAATCGTATGGTATGAGAATGTCATCACATTATGTTAGGGTGGCTGCTACCGATTGCTCAACACGATGGTCACACAACCCGCGGCCGGCCATCATTATGCATGACAAAGCAATCGGCCTGCCATTTTTCGAAGCGACCGTTAATTTTCATCGCCTCGCCTGATGCGCCGTGGTTCAAGACATGGGCAGTGCCGCGACTCTGTGCGAGTTCTTCCAGAGCGGCAGAGCGCTGGGCTGTGCAGATTTCCAGCCTGAAAGGCGTATCGTGATCAGGGCAGGTGACGATCCCAGCAATCCCTTCCCGCAGTTCGAGTCATGGCTGGATACAGATCCGGCGAGACTGCGCAGGGAGCTCTACTGCGCATTGGAATCTTTTCGCGCATGAGCCTTATTTTATAAGCCTGCGACACGCGTTGTGGTCTTTTTCCCTCTATTCCACTGTGCTCCGTCTTGTCGACGATGTCTCTCACGGGCTTGTGGCATCCCAAGCCAGCACCCGCTGGCTTTGCGCAGGATCGCGAAAACCCCGACCTGACTGCGAACATCTGGGCACGCACCTGGATCAGTTACATTTTCCCTCTGCTAAAGGTTGGCTACTCGCGTCCACTGGAGGAGAATGGTAAGCATTACTCGCGACGAGATTCTATTCTCTTCTGAACAACAACTTCTAGACTTATGGCAAGTCAACGAGTCACGTCGTGCGCGCGTTCTAGGCGACCGCATTGAAAGCAAGTACGAGCAGCAAATAGCAAAGCGTCGGCGCAACAACAACGCCTCTTCCGCTGCCACTCCAGACATTGAGAACGGTCGACAATCCACGGCGGACCCCCAAGCCTCTCCACCCTCCAGCAGCAGCAAAGATCTCCAACTGGCCGTCTATTACGCTTTTTTAACCGAGTTCTGGACCAGTGGCGCCCTCAAATTGATCGGAGATGTTGCAACGGTCACAACACCGCTGGTCTCTCAGGCGTTTCTGACTTATCTCACGAAAGCCTACCTGCATCAACGATTCCCTGAATCACCTCCGCCACAGTCCATAGGGTACGGGTTCGGGATGGCGGCGATTCTCTTTGTGTTGCAGGTGATCGCCAATTTCACGGATGCCCACTTCCTGCGCATCGCACTTAACACCGGCATCATGTTACGCACAGCGGTATGTTTTTACCAGATTCAGCTTTTGACCGATAATTAATCGCGATGTAGATGTCTGCTCTGTTATTCCGCAAAAGCCTTCGGCTCTCCAACAAGTCGCGTCAAACTTTCAGCAAAGGTCGTATCACAACGATGTTGTCTGCGGATGCCCCTCGACTTGAGAGGGCTTACATGTGGGCTCATCATGTTCGTGATACTGGTTGGCTTTGCAGCATTATCTGGCTTACCTTTAACTCGCGAATTTCCACCTTTCGTCGCAGTACGTGCGCGCGTACTCGGCCATGTGCTTTGGCTAACTGGGTTGGCAGGATATGGATTGCACCCATTCAAATTATAGTAGCAATAGCACTTCTAATAAATCTCCTAGGATATTCAGCGTTGGTCGGCCTCGGGGTGAGCATGACCAGGCGCTAAAACGATATGTATTCCTACTAACCATCCCGGCGCAGGTCATCATCTTCAGCACTCCCGTTCAATCCATTTTTGTTGCGCTGTTCTTCAGGGCGATCCGAAAAAACATAATAATCACAGATGCTCGTGTCAAGCTGATGCAGGAGGTCAGTCTGCGGTTCTCGTCGTATGAACGGGCGGCTCAGACACGTACATAGGTTCTCCAAGGCATCAGATCAATCAAAATGTATGCATGGGAGGAGTGTGCGTTACTCTCTGTATCAACTGTGCTCTTGTAGGCTGACTTTCTGCAGTCTATATGCACAAAATCGCAGCGTTCAGAACCAGAGAACTCAGCCAAGTCCGAAAATCTGCGTATGTGGTCCCCCAACAAACCATGCGTCTCTTCTCACATATCACATCAGGTTGTTGATGTCGTTGACAATGGGCTTCATGACATTGATTCCTGTCCTGTGCACAACGCTGACCTTCGTATGCATTCTTATTGCCTACTGTTTCTTAGCTAACCCACGTCCAGGTCACGTACTCCTTAACCGGGCACACCCTTTCGGCCGCTAAGATTTTTGCAGCCCTTCAGCTCTTCAACGTTCGTTTCTTTTTTTTTGCAGAGCTGGCTCGTACTAATCGCGGCCCCAGATTCTTAGGGTTCCGTTGCTCATGCTCCCCGCCGGTCTTTCGATACTTGCTCAAACTCGCCTCTCGCTTGACCGCATGAACGAGTTCCTTGAAGCGGAAGAAGCTCCACCTGCATTTGACATTGATGACTCTGGCAACCTCGCTGTGTCCATGAAATCGGCTGACTTTGCATGGGAAGCTCTGACGGAGGATGCGTCTGATGAAGCCGCTGGGGCAAAGCCAAAGGAGAAGGAGAAGGCAACAGCTACACCCGCGCAGTCAGGCTTCTTTGAGCGGCTTACTGGCAAGAAAACGACCAAACCTTTGTCGGCCGAGGAGCGCAAGGACACTGATACAGACGCAACCACCACCATCGAAGACGAAAAGCCCAACACCTCGGATGCAGCCCCATTCTCGCTTCGTGACATCGATCTCCAGATCCACAGGGGAGATTTCGTGGCAGTTGTTGGTCGTGTCGCAAGTGGTGCGTTTGGTCATCCTATTAAATCCTAAATTTTCTATCAAATCCTGAATTTTGACGATGACCTATCTTAACTCAGGCAAAACTAGCCTTCTGCAAGCAATCGCTGGAGGTAAGCCCGAGCCCCCCTCTTCACTGTCTATTGGGCACTCACTTTGCATCAGAGATGAAGAAGACGAAGGGGAACGTGAGTCACTCACATCTTCAGACTATTCTTGTCTAATATCTAGATTAGGTCTCACTGGGAGGCACTGTTGCCTATGTGCCGCAGACACCATGGATCGTCAACGCATCTGTTCGCCAAAACATTCTCTTTGGCGAGACCGAAGATTCTGCTCGGTAAGCCTATTGAAGCGACCTCAACATTGACTCACCGCCGTGGATAGGTACAACGAGGTCATCCGCACATGCAGTCTTCAAGCCGACCTCGATATTCTGCAGTTTGGTGATCGTACAGAGATTGGCGAGAAGGGCATCAACCTTTCCGGTGGCCAACGTGCTCGTGTCTCGCTTGCCCGTGCGGCCTACTCGTCTGCGGACATTGTACTCTTCGACGATCCGATCTCAGCCCTCGACGCGCACGTTGGAAAGGCTGTGATCGATAACTGTCTCGTCAACGGTCCGCTCAGCAATCGCACGCGCATATTGGTCACGCACGCCTTGCACGTCCTCCCACACGTCGATTACGTCTACGTGTTGGATCAAGGTCGTATTGTCGAGCACGGCAGCTACAGGGAACTCCTCACCCGCGGCGGGGAACTGGCCAGGTTGATCGACGAGTTTGGATCTTCGGATGCAGAGACGAACAAAACGGCAATGAAGATGACAACAGCAGACAAGAGCGAAGCAAGCCAGGAAAATGACGGCAAAGCATTGATGCAAGACGAGGATCGTGCCACTGGCGGTGTTCCTACTTCGACTTATATCCAGGTACGTACTACGATTGTAGCGAGATGCTGACAGCGGGAGCTCACTTTTTTTTAGTACTTCCAAGCGGCGGGTGGTGCCAAGTTCTGGATCCTGTGGATCTTAGCTCTCTTGACCCTGGCCCAAGCCGCACAGGTCGGAACGACGCTATTCCTCGGTTTCTGGACCAGCCGCTCCATAGACGGCCTCAAGAACGGACATTATATTGCAATCTACATCGCTATTGGGCTTTTCCAGACAGCTCTCCAGTTGATGTGCACATTTTCCTGGGCTATTATTGCACTCCGGGCCAGTTACGCGCTCTTCGCGATGGCATTGTCCAGGGTGATGTCTTCGCCAGTCTCATTTTTCGACACGACCCCGATGGGTCGTATCGTCAGCCGTTTGACCAAGGTTTGTCAGCTAGATTATTATGATGATAAATTCTAATTGCTATTGTAGGATGTTGCCGCTTTAGACAGCCAGTTGTGGAATCTTTTCGACTCGGTGCGTTATTCCTGCCCCTTCGTTACTCTTATATCTCTAACATTTTCAACAGTTCTTCAGCACGGCATTTTCAGTATTCGGCACAATCGCTTTGTGAGTTTTGGGGTCAATGAGACACGGCGTGCTTCAATGTTGACGCTGCGTCTCAGGGTGTTCTATACGTTCCCCTACCTCGGCATCATTTTCGTCCCTCTATACTTCCTCTACGAGTTCTTCCTCGCATTTTACAGGTTAGTCAAATTCCCGAGCAGGTGGCGAATCGCTCTGAAACATTCTGCAGGAGAACATCTGTCGAGGTCAAGCGATTAGACAGCGTCCTGCGCTCTTACTTGTACTCTTCGTACATTGAGACCATGGATGGAATCTCGACCGTGAGGGCCACCAGGCAAGAAGTGGGTTTATATCTGCCATTATATATTTTGGCGCAGTTCGTTGATCCCTCCCAGAAACGGTTCATTGATAACACCGAAGACGCGATGGACATTCAGAATCGCGCCTCCTTCGCCCAGTTCTCCATTCTCACATGGCTCACAATTCGCTTGAATCTGTGCGGGAATGTTCTCATCTTCGGCATTGCGCTCTTTGGTGTCGGCTATCGTCTTTCCGTCGACCCGTCCAAAGTCGGTGTTGTACTCACCTACACGCTGTCCAGTGCGTAGAGAATCATCTTTCTCAGGCAGTGCGAGACTAACTGTGTCGCAGTCACTCTCTTTTTGAGTACGCTTTTTGGACCAGTCGCGGCTTTTGCGGTGCTGACCTAGGATTGCAGCGGAAATAGTGACATCGTTTGCCGCTGTGGAACAGGGTATGAACAGCGCCGAACGGATGATTGCGTATGGAGATCTTCCTCAGGAGGGTGCTTCCATTCCGGACCAGAAGCCCGCTCCTTCAAACTGGCCGACAGCCGGAACGGTTGAGTTCAAGAACGTGACGATGGCATATCGCGAGGGACTGCCTGACGTCCTGCACGGTGTCTCGTTCACAGTCAATTCTGGCGAGAAGATCGGCATAGTAGGTCGTACAGGAGCCGGTAAATCCTCACTTTCGCAAGCACTCCTGCGGTTGGTCGAAACCCGAGACGGTGCAATTGAGGTCGACGGCGTCAACATCCAAAGCATCACGCTCAAGTCACTGAGACAAGGTCTCTCTATCATCCCTCAAGATAGCCTGTTGTGCGTCTCTCTCGATATGATCATGCGGCACCTTCCCTGACCCATCTAATAGCTTGGGAACATTGCGCGAGAACATGTATGTGTGATTCATACCTTGCTTGATGCCTGATTTATGGTCTCCCAGTGATCCAATGAACACGTGTACCGATGCGGAACTCATCTCGATTCTCCAGCGCGCGCATCTACTCCCCGCGCCGGGTAAGAACGATCCCGCGGCTGAGGCTCGTTTTACACTGGACGCGAACCTTGGGCAAGAAGGAACCGGCTTAAGTGCCGGAGAGCGCCAGCAGCTCGCGCTTTGTCGCGTACTCGTCAAGCAAAGCCGCATCGTCATCCTCGACGAGGCGACGAGCAGCGTGGATGTCGAGACGGACTCGAAGCTGCAAGCAACCATCCGTGCAGACCTCAGCTCGTCTACGCTGTTGTGCATCGCTCACAGGCTGAACACAATCGGTTCGTTCATGTATGCATGTTTTGTTTTCGACAAGCCTGACAGCTTATGCAGCTGGTTACGACCGCGTTCTTGTGATGGACCGCGGCACAGTGGCCGAGTTTGACACACCGCTGAACTTGTTCGACCGTTCAGATTCGATCTTCCGCGGTCTCTGTGGCGAGGCGGGGCTCTCCCGCGATGACATTGTACGAATTCGTGCTGCCAACGATGTGTACCCAGCTGTAGCTGGTCGCTCTTAGATGTGGTGTATGACCATAAATTGAGCCCAAGATGTCTAGTTAGCATAGAGCCAATAATCATGATTTTATGACAGAAATTCTCGCAATGTTCTCAGCTGTAGCCTTGTTGGACCGATGCTTTGCGGCGTAGTAAAATATCTGTGGCAAGCCTTTAGAGATGTTATATACACCCTCTTTCTCCGAAATTGTCTACAAGCTGCTGCGATCCTAGTGTGGGCGAGCAGGGGCTACTGGAAGTCGGAAACAGAAACAAGTCTCCGGCTGCGCTCCTTTCACTTAGACCTTGTGTTTCTCGCCACCGGCACTGACCTGTTGGCCGGTCCCGCGCGACTCGGTAGCTGGATACATCGCACAAAAGCAAGGCTTGCACAGTTAACTTGCAGCTCTTCCTCTTACTGCCTTTCGCGTAAATCAACACGCGCTTGACGCACGCCGGTCGCACGCTCCAGACCCTGCCTTTCACGCCATCCCAACACATGGTTTCACCCCCAAAACCTTGGGAAGTTGCGCGTGCCCCTGTCGCAACCTCTTCAGCTCCTACTACATCCACCACTATGGTCGCGCCAGTTCCAACACCCGCCGCGTCCAGCGTACCGGATGTCCCAGCGCGCCCTTCTAACTTTGGCGCCTCAACCTCAACAGCAGACGCTACTCAAAATTTTGGTGTTATGCAGCGGCCGGGATACGGTGGCAGCACATACCAGCCTTTCGGCAGCTCGTTATATGGCGGCGGCGGCTACGGCGGCAGCGGGTTCGGCTCAATGTACGGCGGCGGATATGGCAGCTCGCTATATGGCGGTGGCGGATACGGAGGGTATGGCAGTTCCATGTACGGCGGCTCGATGTACGGGGGCTATGGCTCCTCAATGTACGGGATGCAGCAGCCCATGTACGGACCTGACGGCCAGCCCATGGCGCATCCTACATTCGCTCAACAGCTCGAGTCCAGCACCGGCCAGACGTTTGCGCTGCTTCAAGCTATCGTCGGCACTTTCGGCGGGCTGGCACACATGCTCGAATCCACGCTGATGGCAACCCACTCGAGCTTTTTCGCCATGGTCGGTGTTGCAGATCAGCTCTCCAACCTGCGACAAAGCCTTGGGACCGTTTTTGGACTATTCGGTCTGGTTTCTTGGCTGCGACGTAGGCTGTTTCCGCGCCCCGGAGACGACCTCCGCCGCGAGTTCCGCGCATTCGCAAATGGCCCGGGCGGCGCCGGCGCCAACGCCCAAGTCGGAAACCCCTCGTCGTATTCCTCCTGGCCGTCCTCGGGCTACCGTATGCAATGCACCGGCTCGTTCGGTACCTTTCAGCGCGCCTACCGCCGAACCAGTCCGCGCAGCCCTTGGACCCGTCGCAACTGGCATTCGGGCGGGTATTGCACTCATTTGCGGCGCGTGACGCGCTCGAGCTGTCCCTGCAGCCTGGCGACATCGTCGCCGTTGTCAACCAGGGCGATGGGAACGGCGAGTGGTGGATGGGACGCATGAGGGACGGACGGGAGGGATGGTTCCCGCGCGCATTCGTCGAGGTGATTCGGCCTGCGGGCGCGACGCAGCCTCAAGCGCGGATCGAGCCCGCTCCAGCACCGACGCCTGAGCCGAAGAAGGTGGATTGACTTGGATCCTAGCCTGCCGTTGGCGGTGCCACTGGATCTGCTCGCCATTTTGTTCGCCTGTAGCTCTATGTATATGCGAGGACCGTGTGGATTATTGTACTTGATGTTTGTCGCCTAATGCGATGTCAACGTTTGCTCGTATTGAAGTTTTGTGGTGCGACGATTTCACGGTTCAGTATCTCAACGCTACGAGTCAGATAAGACGATTGCTCGAAGTTGGTTCGGGCTACGCTGGAGCATCAAGAATACTGTCAATTCATCGACGTGTACCGCCATGAACCATGCCGATATGACGCTCAGGCTGGTCAGTCCGCCATGCACTGCGGTTCTGATGCAATGATGCGTTCCTATTTGCAGATTCTGGTAGGTACAAGCACGTAAACCCCCACTGCTGAGGACCTTCACTCCACTGTGCAACAGTTCTCTCTCCACTTTCTCATCAACCCCAATATCCCCCAATTGGTCACCCGCACCGAGCTCAAAGATCTTACTGGGCGGTGACGAGGTCGTTGCTGCGTTTCCTGATCAGGTTGCTGGTCGTGTTTGCGCGCAGCTGTCGCAGGTCCATCGTGATACATTATGACAGCGTAAATTGGCCATAGCTATTCGCGGAGGGAATGAAGAGAGCTTTGTGACCGAACGGCGGCCATTAGTGGAATTGAGAACTTGTGCTACTGTTGCTGACTTTGTAGCTTCACTTGCAGTTGCGTAGACCTGTCAGTAGCCACATGCTGCTAGTTTCTACGTGTTGAAGATGTTTGATAAGCAATAAGACAGTTTGGTAAAACTGGAAGCGAGAGGCCAAGGTGGAACGCGTCGACGGAGTCAACCGACGCGCTCTTCTGACACCGTTCTCTTCGTTCAATTGCTATAATGCCCGAGTAAGGCTTTCGCACCTTGAATTCCTCTTCCTTTCCTTAACCCATTAATAGGGACGCTGCTATGGAGGTTGAAATGCGTCAAGACGAGGCTTCCGAGCGAGCCGTGTCACTGTCGCCTCCGCCGCAGACCGTGGAACTGACTACAGAGCCAACAGACGTGCCTCGCGAGCCCGCTGCGCCGCCCAAGCCGGCGGTCCGACCGAAACTTGACTTCAAAGTTGAGCGCGCGGGTGGTGCGGGTGTACGAAAGCGCGCGGGCAGGACGATGTTCGGGGTTGTGCTCGGAACGCTCAATAAAGCCAAAATTGAAGACAAGGAGCGCGCGGCGAGCGAGGCGGCCAAGAAGCGCGCCTTGATCGACCAGCGGCTCCAGTCCAAAATCGCGCGCGAGACCAATTCGGTGCGGAAACAGGAGGAAGCTCGCTCCAAGCGCTCTGCCGCTCAGCGAAAGCAGGATGATCTCGCACTCAAGGACTCGATTGTATGTTGCCATAATGTGCCTTTATGCACAGTCAGTCTGACTTGGGTCTGCAGATTCGCTCACGACTGCACCGACTACCGCTTCTCGCCAACTTCTTGCTCACCTGCGACAAGGTCCCCAGCAACCCGGACGACATCACCACTAACGACGACATCAACGGTCAGGTCATCGACACCAAGAACCTCTCAGAAGGCACACGTTCGATTCTTGACGCACCTCCTCGAGGTCATCCACCCCCACTCTTCTTCCTGCCCGCAGTGCTCCTAGACTCGCAGCGCAAGTTCATCGAAAGGCGAAAAAAAGAGGTCAGAGTCCATTGAGCCTGTTCGCATGATCTTGTCTGACCTTTCCAAAGGTCGAAACTGTCTTGAAATTTGAATGGTCCGAGTTCCGGGAACAGCGCGACAGCCTCAAGGCCGATATCGCCAGCCTTCGCGCCGAGGCGGAGGCGTCCCAACAGCAGCTCACTGCCGAGCGCGCGGAGGCGACCTCAACTGATGCGCAGCTAGACGTTCAGATGGACACCGCCGACGCCAAGGCGAAAGGGAGCAACGCTGGGAAACCGCTGCAGGAAAGTTCTGCTGCTGCTCGAGCTGATGCGGAAGACGCAGAAGATGTGCGCATGGATGATGCTGAGCCCACTAAAGAGGGTGAAGACAAGGTCGAGTATTAGGAGGAGTAGGCTCTAGCACTAGGTACGTATCCAATTGCCGTGGTCACACGACTCTGACTCGCCTGCAGATTCTGCTCTTCTATTTTGTAAGGCGTTGTGGTGCGTCCTTCGAGGTTCCTGTATCTGCCTGCCTCCTGCCCCCTGTCCCTTGAGCTCGCAAAAGTGCCCAGGCACATCGTGTATAGTAGACCCTTTGCGAGAAGAAAGTTTGAGCCAAAGTCTGCTTGCCGAAGCTTCTTTCATCAGACCACCGTATAGTTGTTAAAAGCTTCGTCAGCGCGATCTGTAACGGGGGTTCTCAAACTTGTCACTGACTGAGCATATCCAGTTTACTCATCCTGTCTCTCGAGGAACTGGTGGGCAAAGGAATCCCTCATGTTGAGAGGTATTCAAACCGCTTGCCATTAAACCGAAAACCCGTACCGGTGTTTGCAGGTTTGGCGGATGGGTACGGGTTGCAACGACCGACCGCACGGGAACCCCACGCCGTTAACCGGTATGAACGCGCGTCGCCCGACATGGCTGAGTGAGCAAGCCCGCACCCAGCCGCTCGGACTATAAATTAGGTTTCAACTGTCCCTTCTCTCAGGATTGCGCCAGCGGACATCCATCTTGCGACATCGTAACTGATCTGACGACTCGTGCCATCCACAATGAGCGCTGGAATCACCTACGACCTGCTGTACTTCCCCATCTACAAGGCACGCGCCGACGTCGCACGGCTGCTTCTCGCCGCTGGAGGTGCGCAGTACACCAACTCTGCGCCGCCGCCGAATGTGCGTCGATGCCGAATGAAGCATGTAGCTATTGTGGCAAACCGCTGATCGCGATGTCCACTTGTAGGAATTTGGGTCGGTGAAGAACGACCAGCTTTTCGGCAAGCTGCCGTGCTTGACGGTCAAGCAGGCCGACGGCAGCGAGACCGTGCGTCGTACCGTTGTCAGAATTCTGCTCTAGTAGCTCACGCTCACGCTCGTCTGCAGAAACTCTGGGAGTCTCGCGCGATCCACGAGTACCTCGCAGATGAGCTCGACCTCCTCCCGAAGGAGAAGCACGCCCGTGCCGAGTTCAACTCGCTCACGTTCTCAATCTACGAGGCCATCGACACGGTTGGCACGATGTCGGTGCGTAGTCTCTGCATATGCTACGCAGTCGGACGATCGGCTCTCTCACGGCGCTTCAGAGCCTCCCCACACCGGAGCTGAGGAAGGAGTACTTCGCCTCCCTGCGCGACGCCAAGCTCCCGGACATCCTCAGCTGGCACGAGAAGTATCTTGCTGCCAAGAACAAGAGCGGACCGTACTATGGTGGCGACAAGGTACGATGGCCGCTGCATTACTGCATCTGCTTCTACTTCGGTCGTTTGACGGCAACTCTCGCAGATCACGTTCCCCGACGTTGTACTCTACAGCCAGTCGTTCAAGTGGAAGGAGATGTTCGGCGAGGCTAACCCGTTGAACGAGGAGAAGACCCCGCGCCTGCTCAAGCTCGTGAAGGCGTGTGAGGAAGGCAAGCTTGGCGAAGCGGTCCGCAACTGGGAGACCAAGGAGTTCCCTGGCAGGTCAGTAGAATTTGATTTGCACTCCCTCGATTCACACTCATGCGTTTGGACAACAGAGGGATGCGCTGGAAGTCGGATGAGTTCAAGTTTGGATTCTAAATTAAAAAGATTGAGCCAGCTCATGTCTCCCTCACAAGAATATAAGAAGTTACAATGTCAGTATTGAGTGAGGAGTAAGCTTGTGTGATTGATATGCAATGTGAAATTAGATGGGATGTACTATGTCATCTTCAGCAGTCTCACGAAGTAGTTTCGCTGCTCCTTCAAAGTCGTCCTCTGCCACCCGTGTCCAAAGCGGCCCTTGATGGTCGCTATACCGGTCAGACCGCCGCTGCGACTCCGGCCCATACCTCCCATAGGTACGCATGTAGCTCGTTGCGGTCGTACAGAGCTGGACGAAAATGTTCCCGTGGTGTGCCTTTCCATGTTCGACCACCTGCTGCCCCGCACGAACGACGACCGCCGCGAATCGTAGCATCGCGCGTGTCTCGGAGGACAGTGCCGTCACGGGCGGTCGTACGCGCTCCTCACGTCGCGAAAAGTACGCCGGACCATAGTGCGCAAGCATGCGCAGCGCTTGGCGCTGGGCCGCCACGTTTGTACTGAGCGCCGTGCGGAACAGGTTGGTAAAGCAATCGGGGTCGGGCTCGAGGGTGCGGCCAGGGCTGCGCTTCATCGCCGGCGGAGGCAACATCGCTTCTGGCGGCGGCACGTCGACGAATGTCGACGCCCGGAGGCCTGTCATGCGCTCAAATGCTCCACATGCAGATGCCCAGTCGTTCGACAGCCAGCATGCGCGGAGAACGAGCTTGTAAGTCGAGTGCCTTGGGCGTATTCGCTCGGCGTCAGCGCTCAGTTCATACGCTGCGCCGAGCATCCAGTCGACGGTCTCAAGGGCAAGCCGTGCCTGCGACTTGGCCGTTGTGCCAGGTGCCTGGGCGATCGGTAGCTTTGCCAAAGCGGCGCGGGACGTCAGCATGTACTCGACGTGACCAAAATCGATTGATTGAGAAAGTCGAGGGTGCGTCATAGCAAGGGCACCGAAGTGTAGACACAAGTCGTGTGATTTCCTGGCGACGAGTGGCGAGAGAATCGAGTGCATTGCCTGCAAGTCCAGCTTCAGCTTACCGCGCTTGATATCGGATCCGGTCGATGGCATGCCGAAGTACTCCAGAACCATTTCGAGACCAAAGTCAAGATGCATCTGCATCGGACTCCGTAGTATGGTCTGGAGCACCTTGCACACCGGCAATGGATCTAGAAGCAGTTCGGGTCGCCGTTCAATGCCTCGCAAGTACATGCGCCAGACAAAGAGCGCGTCTGTGGCATTGTTGGTGCAGATATGCAACTCTTCCGCGTTCGGGGTGGGGAACTGTGCACCCGGCTCGTCTGGGTCGAAGCCCGGGTGCCTGTCGAGCCGTTGTGACCTCTGCGGCGCGCGCCGGTCGCCAATGGCGCTAAGAACTGTGCAGTAGGTGAACACGTTGGGAGCACCGATGCCCTGTGCTGGCATAGCGTTGAATAACTCCCATATCTCATCGAATTTGCCCATTCTCCGTAGGGACGTAAGGTAGTTATTGAAAGGTGTGATGCAGGCCGCAAGTTCAACTACGGCGTTGGATTTTCGTATTGTGTCTACGAGCTCCTCGAAAGAGCGGTAGACGGAGCTGAGATTCTCCGCGGTCATGGTACGGCCTTGCCAGTCGTCGATGTAGGTATACCCGTGGAGCAAGACCTGATAGGTACGGAGGTTTGGCGTGAAATTTCGCCTCTTCATCTGAAAGAAATGAGAGTCAGCTTTTGCCGCAGGGAGTAAGACTGACCCACCTCCGTGAAGAGACTGTAGGCAAGCTTGTAACGGCCAGCCTTCATCGTATACAAAATCATATTGTTCCAGCACACCGTGTCTTGCGCGTCCCGCGGCATGTTCCTGAGCGTTTCAATAGCATCATCCAGTAGGCCTGCCTTGCATTTCTTGACGAGACGATCAGTCAGGTCATAGGCTCGCAGCTTGGGCAACCCGTTGGCAGTGAGCTCGCGCGATTTACGCTCCAGTGGTGCCTTTGCTTGTACACCCCTGATTGGTCGGTGGAGACTGTCCTTGGATTTCCCATACGCCTTCGCGGTCCGCGATGTAACGACGCCGGTAAGCTCGCCCGCACGAGATTTTCCCCTAGAGTGCGATTTTCCAGTAGAATACTGATTGGTCTTGGCAGCAACTGGAGGAGTGGCGCTGGAGAAGCATCGCACGAGCAGAGCCTGGTCTGTGATGCGAGAAGTCGACGCGCAACGGGAGAGTGCGGAGCGCAACATCGGATGCGCGGATGCGCGACTTTGAAGTCCGCCGATACATCTTGCCTGTGAAAAGTCCTAGGTCATGGTGTAAACACCTCTATCAATGGTGGCTGTCTTTTGTATGCTCAGCGTTATAACTTTGTGAGTACAAATGCTATGAGTATGGACTGCCTATTCTATGTACACATAGTAAAAACCAAATCTTCGGCGGGATTGATTAACAGGGGTAGCAATGTTTGGGTTAAGAGCAAACCAGCGGAAATGCTTAGGAAACAGGAGCAACAGCTAGAAGAGTGCGTGGTGAGGGCGGGACAGCAAGCGCAGAATAAATGCTTCGGCCAGATAGTTTCAATGATAGTTTCAATGATAATCTGAGTATTCGCAGATACAAAAGTGAAGTTGCGCGTGTGTTGTGTGCCTCTGAGTCGTGAGCTTCGATCGCATCCAGAATATGTCAAGTCATGCACGGGATTCTCGCGCGGGTTCAGCTTTTTGCCTGTGCATGCCATCACCGCAAGATGTTGCCCTAGGGGCATGGCAGAGTAACGCGTTTACTAGAGGGTGAAGGTCGAAGCGCGCATCGGCTGTCAGCCGGCGTGGGGGTCGGAGTGCGAGCTGGAGGTCTCAACTTGGTTCGTTCCAGTGACGTTGTGGACTTTGCATATCACCGCGCCTAGCTTTATCCTTTAACGCTGCACAGTTCTAGAGAAAAATTGCCACTTTTCTCCTCTAATGAGCGCCATGTCGCTCTTAGACACTCACTATTCTACGCCCGCGGTTTCGGTGGCCGCTGGCATTACTGTTGGCTTAATTGCATCGCTGGTGCAGAGTCTTGGCCTCACAATTCAGGTAAATGGGATGCTGAACGTGTATACAGTCCGCGGGCGCTAATCGATAATGCAGCGAAAGAGCCACGTTCTTGAAGAGTCGCTGCCCGACGACCGCCGCCGACCAGAGCATAGGCGGCCGCTCTGGCTCCTCGGTTTCGCAGTTTTCATCTGCTCCAATGTGCTTGGATCTGTGTTTCAGATTGCAGCACTACCCGTTGTCATCCTCGCGCCGCTCGGTGCGGTATCGCTCCTATGGAATGCAGTCTTCGCGCGCCTCCTCCTCGGCGACGTATTCACTAGCCTAATGGCTGCTGGTACCGTTCTAATTGCTGCAGGTGCCGTGCTTATTGCAGTCTTCGGTGTCGTTCAGGAACCCAACCATTCCGTCGAGGAACTATTGGCCTTGCTAAGAAGACCTCCATTCGTTGTCTACTTCTCACTCTTGACACTCGCCGTAGTGGTTGCTATATTCACCGTACGTCAAGTTTTACTTACAAACCAACCTGACTTATGCATTTCCAGACACACATCGCGGAGAGCACTCTGCCAACGATCGTTGTTTCCGAATCCCTCGAGCCACTGGAATCCCCGACTGCTCAAGCTTCTGAGCACACTCCACTTCTTCCACCTCGAATTGACACCAAGGCAGCGCGTGGATCGCCCCCGCCTTCTTCGAGCACCGATGCAGCGCTGCAACGGAAGAGAACACTCATTGCCGTCTCGTTCGCCAGTCTCAGCGGAATTCTCAGCGGCATGTGCATCATTTTCGCCAAAGCTGGGGTCGAACTATTACTTCTCAGTATTGGTGGAAAGAACCAGTTCTGGCGCTGGGAATCCTGGGTGCTTCTCAGCGCCTTGGTTGTCACCGCGCTACTCCAGGTACGTCAATCTGACCAGAGGCATGATGCTTACTGACTGTCTCTCCCGAAGTTGTGGTACTTGCACAAGTCGCTGGTTCTTGCTGCTCCGACACTTGTCTGTCCCCTGGCGTTCTGCTTTTACAATATCTCGTCCATCCTGAATGGACTCATCTATTTCGACCAATTCTCTCAGTTGGGGACAGGTCACATTGCACTTGTCATCGTTGGTATCTTCGTTCTCCTTTCTGGTGTCGGTGCCCTTAGCGCTCGCGAGCACGGTATCGAACTCGGCACCTGGTTTGAAGGTGGTGACGCCCTTGACGCAGCCATCATTTCAGATGACATGGAAGGCGTCCCTCGCGCAGACGTGACAGTGACGACTCCTGGGCCTGCCGATCCCCGCGCAATGCGCTTCTCGAATTCGCCACCCATCCTTTCAACACGTCGTGCTGCAACATCTGTCGCTTCCCCTGAGGACGAGGACGAGCCACCAGCGGCGCACATGTCCATGTCCGAAACGCTCCCGCGACGACCATCCGCGCACGGTCGTATGCCATCTGCGCCGCTGCTCGGCATGCACGGCCGACGTCGGTCTGGGATGTTCCTCGAGCCACCGACCGCGGGTGCACAGAACGCAACCAGCTTCGGCGCCGGCGGTCTCTCGATTGGCCTCAGTCCGATCTCACCAGGCTTCGCTTTAGTGCCGCGCCGCCGAGTGAGCGCAGTAGGCGCCAAGGGCTTAGGCTTTGCCAGTGTTGTGCGCGCCGCAATGGGTTCAGGTCGACGAGCCTTGACGGACTTCACATCGCAGTCTGCTGCTGCTGATAGTGGTGCGGCAGCAGAACCAGCGGCTCGCACTCAATCTGGCTGGCAATGGCAATGGCTTAGGGACAGGATGCACCTATTAAGCGGCGCGCCGAGCGATCAGCCTCCTCCTTCATCTATCGCATAGGACACATACATACACATACGCACGTTCTCCCATGCACTGTATTGACATCAGCTCCACAAACGCAGTTTACTATCTAAACTAAAGGCTGAAAAACGGAAGCTCCACTCATGCAAACCCCGTCAACCGCGGCGCGTACACTGGACCGGATCAACCCTAAGTAGTACCCTAATGGTGGTCTCGCGAGCGGTTGGCGAAGATGACGCCGAGCACATTTATTCTATTCATCCTCACACACATTGTGTACAGCCTGACAGTCGGGATACTGTAGTGCGCGGCGGAAGATGCGGTTTCCGACGCTGTCAATTTCTTCCGTTGGTGACCAAGACTCCTCGTGGTTCGGGATCGGATTATGCGGAACGTGCTTCTAGCACTTCCCCCTGCTTGCTGCTGATCTTGCTCCGTTTCAGAGCGCATTATACCCGGCTATTCATGCGCTGCCGCCCTCGTGCACAGGCACGGTGATGAGAAAATGAGACGATAATAGAAAGCAGTCATCCACAAGTCAAGTTTCCAATTGGTCGCTTGTTACGCGGACATTGTTGCCTCTCATTGAACACACTTTTCCACAAGAACATCCACAGCTACCTTGTTTCGCCGGAAACGCCCATCGTTACGGCTACTGGACGACCTTGCATGCATCCAGGAGCACAAGATCTCCAGGGCGAAGGGCAGTGCGTATCAAGGGATGAACGCGTTCCGCTCCAGACTAACCCATATCACCCCCTTACAGTAAGGCTCGGAACACCCGCCTGTTCGTTCCTCAGTTCGTAGAGCAGTCATATAAAGATCGGATGATGGCTGCCGCTGCAAAAAGTCCTCATCTGTGGTTTTGGTCTCGTCCCTCGCCCAGTCGTCACCGACACTCACTGTCTCTCATCCCTACGCTCATTGCTACTACAGTCGTCGCATAGACTGAGCTCGTAATCATGTTCGGCGCTCGTTCCCTCTCCCTCATCGCGGCCGTCACCTCCCTCGCTGCAGGCGCTGTCGCCACCCAATGCCAGGGCAAAACTTTCCTATGGTCCGGCTTGGGCATTGACATCTGGTTAGCGGAGATACCTTTCACGCATCGAGTCTCATTAACACTTGCTCTCAGCCTTCCCACTGGTGGTATTTCTGCCGCGCCGTCGCCCCGGTATGCTCTCTCTTAGATCCCGGTGTGGCCGTTTTTGTTGCTGACTCGTTTCTCAGCTCCGGCTTCTCCTGCCCCGACAACTGGTACTGGCACACCGACCGTGACTGCTGTGTTCCCAAGACGCAACGCGCTTCGAACAGCATCTCCTGTGGCACCGGTTGGACATGGGCTCCGAAGAAGTCTTGCTGCAAGACCAGCTGCAAGCGGACCGAATTCTGGTTCTTCGACCTTGAAATATGTCTCCCGAACGGTGGCATTTCCAACCCGCCCGCCCCACCGTGCGTATACCTCACGCGCCGCTGCTCCACCGACGCGGCACTGACACCACTTTTGCAGGCGTGGTTCTTCTTGCCCGCGCGGCTGGTACTGGCACAAACTCGGAAACCGCTGCGTTCCCAAGAACAAGGACTACGACGACGAGCCTGACTGCGACAACGACTTCTGGTCTCTGTCCGCCGGCTGCTGCAAGTCGGGCCGCCCAACCTGCAACTCCCGTACCGAGTTCTACTGGCCCGAGCGCAACATCTGCATCCCTAAGGGTGGCCCAGGCGGGCCTCCGTCGCCCCCAGGCGGCGTCCAATGCCCCAACACCTGGTTCTGGCACACAGGCAAGAAGTGCTGCGCTCCCAAGCACGACAACCCGCCAGCTCCCACTTGCCCGGGCGGCTGGAAGTGGAAGCCCAAGCCTTGCACTTGCGAGCACACCCCAGAGCCCACTGGCCGCATCAGCAACCCTAAGAAGCGTCGCGATACCGAGCTCACTCTTTGTCCGCTTGGTACTGAGGCGTGCCCCATCGCCGGTCTTTTCGGTGGCGAGTACGAGTGGTAAGTCTCAGACCACAGGCTCTTCAATCGTTGCTGAAGTTGATCTCCAGCCTCAACACAATGGTCGAGCTCGAGTCGTGCGGTGGCTGCGCGTCCACCCACAAGGGCCAGGATTGCACCACCATTGCTCATGCCTGGAACGTCGGCTGCGAGCGCGGCGCCTGCCGTGGTACGTCCACTCTTTGTTGCTGCGTGCACTCGCCTGACTTGTCTTCTAGTATACTCCTGCCAGCATGGCTTCAGTGCCAACACCAATGGCACCTCCTGCGTCCCGATCTAAATTCCTACCCACCACCTCACTCCACCCTTATTTCTCCCTCGCATCCCGCATCCCTACACATTATTACGTAGTTCTCGTTCACGCTCTTTTTTACTCGCTCCTTACTTGCTCTCGCAAGTACAAGCACGTACATAGTCCTTGCTCGACCTTTTGGACATTTGGACATTTCTCGCGATCTTCTCCCTCACTTGTTCGCAGCGGCTCATCCATTAGGACGTGACTGCCCGGGCATGTTTCTTCACACTGTTGTGGCATAGTGTCGTACGGTAGAGAGGTGTACCACACGGTTCGAATGAAATGCACTTGACACCTCCGATACAACACGCCGTTCGTATGCCCGTGGTCCCTGTCTTACCTCAAGCCCGCACATGGGATGGCATGAGTACGCCTGCGACAACGTTTCAGAAAAAACAAAACTGCATGTGCAGTCGCACTTTGCGTAGTCTCAAACGTCTGATCTTACTGCATGGCTGGGAGATAGGTCATGCATGATAAGTGGCCAAGCAGAACCGTCTCGGTCGCAGGTCATTGGCGTGGTCAGTTCAGGAGGAGCCATCGGGCTTCGCCCGCTTTTGTGACGGCCATCCGTGAAGGCTCTGTCATCGGTCAATTCTCATGGCCACCGTATTTCTACACAAGATTGTCTGCGCAAGAAGCGAAAGTGTCGAGGCTAAGCGTGGTGACGGCGTCTGCCGAATCGGAGGTTCATGCAACTTGAGCCCCTATAATGATCATGCAAGACGATGTATCACCAAAACTTGCCGCGCTCATTGGAATCTTCTTCTGCTCGCTCTTCGGTACGCCCAATTGCTTTGCTTATACCGTGTGACCTGCTGACCGAGGTAGAAAAGCGGCTGGCCTGCCAATCGCTTCGCGGCCTGCGCTATCCTCGCGCATCATCGCGGGTTTCTTCTTCGTTGGAAGACATTTTGGCACAGGTTTGTATCATGATTTGTCCTGATTCAATGCTGACATACGAATGCTATAGGCGTTATATTGGCAACAGCCTTTGCGCACCTGCTGCAGGATGCTTATGTGAACCTTGCAAAGTCGGGTCCGCGTTGGCGTAACGCAGCTGGCCTTACGACGTGCGCACGAGAAACGCTTACACACGGACTCTGCTGAATGAACATGCAGACTCGGCGCGCTGCTCTCTATCTTCTTGCTCGAATGTGCGTTCAATGACGCCCAAATACCTGCGACAGCTGACGACAGCTACGTTCCACACCTTAGACACGTGTTCAAACTATGTAGAGTGGGTCGTCGACAGGAAACAGCGCGCGCTACCGTTGCCTTCAACGCCTACGCTGTTCGTACATTCAAACGGGCAGCAGGGGTTTGTTGGCGCTCCTGGGCCATATCGCGACGATCCGAACCTACCATCCGACTCGGAGGATGCGGAGTCTCGCGACCACCTGGCTCCATTGCTCTCCGACAATTGCTCACATAGACCGAGCTGGAGAAGGAGGAGAACGCATGCATCCGCCAAGTCACATGATGGCATCGGCGGACATGTTCATGGTGTCGAGGCGTCGGTCTCAACCCTTGACCGTCGCACGCAAGTAATCAGCATCGTCGTAGGCTTTTTCATACGTCTTAAACACAAATTCTGACGGTCCTTTCAGATACTGCAAGTGGGCATTATGATGCATTCTCTCATCATAGGTATAACGCTTGCCTTCACCAACGGGAGTGACTTCAGTAAGTTCGATAACTTTGAGACCAAATCGATGCGACTAAATCACCGTGTTAGCGTCTCTCCTGGTCGCAATCTTCTTCCACCAGATGTTCGAAGGCATCTCGCTCGGGGTTCGGATTTCTGAACTACCTGAGCACCACCACCACAAAATCTTCACTCTTCCCCGGATACTCGTCACTCTTTTCGCCATGACCGTGCCAATCGGCATCCTTCTCGGGCTCTTCGCGCTCCCAAGACAAATTCCACAGGTGGCTGGTGTGATGCAAGCCGCCAGTGCAGGCATGCTCATTTACGCTGGGACGGTGGAGATGCTGGCCGAGGACTTTGTGCATTCCGGTCAGGATCGATTGAAAGGTCTCGACGGGCTCAAGGCTCTGGCCAGCCTCTTTGCCGGCGCTGCTCTCATGTCCATTCTGGGAATGTGAGTGCTATCAACGGTTCACTCTGAAGTATGTATTAACGGGTTCCCTACTAGTTGGGCATGATTTCCTGACTGTAATCCGAGCCAACTTCATTTGAAGATCGCCTAAAATAGCAGTCTTGACCCTTTAATCGGATTTGAATGAGTGCTCGGAGCATGTGGAGCCAGCGGCAGATGTATTACGCGCCGCCACGCATCTGGTGCGGTACTAGGTGAACGTTGGCTTGGGCGTCGCAACGCAGGACCTGTTCTCAATAATGTCACCTACTTCTTCGGCCTCTGCCGCGGTACCGGAGGGGTGTTGAGTGACCTCGGCACGGGATGTTGCGAGAATTGGTTGTTCCCAAGATACGGGTAACCATTCCGTGTTCTGGGGTCTCTGTCTCGACCCAGATTACAATCCCTCACGACCGCGCTTAATCCGCACAGCGCCGCTGCTATTTCATATCAGGCGAACGCTGTCAGCCGGGCCTCCCTCCTTTCCTTCTTCCCCTGCGCTTCACTCTCTTTTTTGTGCCTCGGGCTGGCCACTGCTCGTTGTACACTCCGGACCGTCTTTTCATGCCCACGAGCCGTTGCTTCTGAATCTTTAACTCGCACAAGCTAAAGATGCCAGCTATTATCGACCTTATCACGCGTCAGACCGCTGTGCCCGTATCCGGAGCGAATTCAACCGGTGGCGCTGGCGCTGGCGGTGCCGGAAAGGGCGCGGCCAATCCACTCACGATGCTGCGCAACAGCCAGAATGAGCAGTTCCCGCTCAACTTATGGCTCATCATACTTGTTGTGCTCTCCGTGTTGACCCTTGCACATGCGGCTATAGTCGGCATCCGTCGGCTACGCATGTACAACGTACTTCATACCCAACTAGATACTCCGGCCGAGGATGGCCGCCGCGCTAGCATGCATACCCGATTCACAATGGCGCGGTTTCCGTTGGCGGCGGTGAATGCGTGGAGGATCGCTATGTTCAGGTGGACGATCCCCTTCACGGATGCGACGCTCGCGGATGCGATCTTGAACCTCGGTTATGTCGGTGTTGTGTTGCTCTGGACTTTCGTGGCTTGTAAGCTGCAACTCAAAATCAAACTTCTTCGAGCTTATCTCTGTCGCAGCTCGGAATGCCTCTATTGCTCTCTGGGCGAGTCGTTCTGCAGCAATCGCGGTTTGTCAAGTCCCGCTACTACCAGTGCTTTCGTCCAAGAACAACTTCATCTCGTTCTTTACCGGAATATCGCATGAAAAGGTCCGTATCCTATCGTTTTGCGCTTTTCAATTGGAACTCAGTTCCTACGCAGATGACCTCCCTTCACCGTGCAGCTGGTCGGTCGGTCGTGCTTATGTTCTGGCTTCACGGCGCCGGAAAGCTCTATAGCGGTACACCGCTCACGGCCCTGTCGATGCAAATGGGTGCAGCATCTCTTGGCGCACTCACTGTTACATTCTTCCTGTCGCTTGGGCCTATCCGGAGGTTCTTTTACGAGGTGTTCTTTGTCAGCCACGTCCTCCTCATCAGGTAAGTTCAGTTGCAGTCATTTTTTAACAATGTCACTCATAGATTTGGCCCAGCACATTCATGATTACCGGGTGGTACCACACGGCGCAAGTCAAGGTCTCGTTCGCACCTTGGATGTGGGCTGGCATGATCACATGGGGATTTGACCGTGTCTTCCGTCTCGCGCGAGTTCTCTACACTATCGCGCGTCGCAACAGGAACGGCTCATCGACTCGGGCGACGATCGAGCTTGTCTCGGAAGACACAGTCCGAGTCTATATGAACCGCCGCGTCTCGTGGAAAGCTGGGCAGCACGCGTTCCTCACGTTCCCCGGCATCTCCGCTAACCCGCTCGAGGCGCACCCGTTCAGCATTGCCACTATTCCGGACCCGCCGTACGCTGGGCCAAAGTCCCCTGGCGAGGGCGCTCAGGTCTCGTTTATCATCCGCGCCAAGAAGGGTATGACAGCGAAGCTCAAGAACCAAGCGGCCAAGGCAGGTCCAACTGGACTACAGGTTTCGGCAGTTGTGGACGGCCCCTACGGATCCCCACCAGACTTGACAACGTACAGCACAGCGGTTATCATTGCGGGAGGCTCCGGAATCACATATGCCATCTCCATGTTTGAGAACCTTATTCAGAAGCGACGTCTAGGCACATCCGCCTGTCGGCGTGTTGTACTGGTCTGGTCCATCCGCGACGAAGTTCAGATTGCGTGGATCTACCAGCAGCTTATCGCCTGTCTCGGTTGCGTGCCCGATAACCTGTCTGTGAGCGTGCGCATCTATGTCACGCGAGGCAAGGACCGGGCCAAGAGCGCTCCGCTCGCCAACATGTACGGTCGGTTTGACGTTGCACTCGGCTCGTTCGACAGGAACTGGACCGTCAAGGAGAAGACAACTATCACAACGTTCCGAATGGTACACATCGAGAACGGTCGTCCGCGGATAGACTCGATAATCGCGGACGAGGCGCGGAGTTCGCTCGGCGCCATGTCCGTAGATGTCTGCGGACCCACCTCGCTCGTCGACCGCGTGCGCAGTGCGACACGCGCGTCCGACATCGCGGGACCCATGGCAATCGCTCGAGGCATGCCATCCATCACCCTCCACGTAGAGTCGTTTAGTATGTGAAACGTTGATTCTCTTAGTACTGCGGCGCAGCTCGACCTCGCAACGTTTTGTATACCAACGCTGGTCACGATTTGTGTACTCTACAAGTACATCTTGTTGCAGGCATGCCTGCATGTACGACTTTAAATGATACCTCACTCGTTACCTCAGTGTAGTTCAATCTTACTCGATGTCACGAACGATCGCCGCCTTGAGCCGACCAAGACTGGACTTCCAACTCTTCCTTCCGCGTAGCAGCGGCGCACCCCACAGCGCCACCATACCTCTTTGTTCCGAACATCTCGGACTGCCGTCTGACACAGCTACGTAACCGATGTCAAGATTGCTCAGTGGATAGCTCATGTCGCTGTGCTGCATCAGTAACAGATCTTCGTCCTCGCTCCTCGAGGCCGACCCTCAACGTGACTGAGAACTTAAGCCTCTCACACTCCCGCTTTCGCGCTGACCCTTTCACGTGCTTGTGCAATCTGACTTCGGGAATATGCTGATTTTGTGCGATTGTGTTTCGGTATCTGCTGCGCGCCTACAACTCACGTTTCGACTGGGTTCGCCAATGAATTCCGTGCATCGGCCAGAAGCCACATGAGCAATACGCAATATTTCTGGCCGCTGGGGTGGGCCAAGGTTCTCTGCGGTCGTAGCCTGCGGCAGCACTTGGATCAGTAAGGCGCAGATTGGCGGTCGCCCTCGAGGGGCTGTGCGATGGAAGAGTGTCATTAATGCGATGCACTTCAAGCAACCTCACCCTCGCCGTTTCATCACGCGCTGTGTCCCTTTTCCGTCGCATTGTGTCTGCATGCCTCGTGTTCCTGTTATCCAGCAACAACACTTGGACATCCGGTTTTCCAGACTGGCAGAGCCCGGGGCATGGGATGAAACGCCAGGAGGACCATTACCGTCACTCGTATAAAGCCAGCCTACAACTGCTCTGTTATGGCATTCCAGATCGATCAGAGCCTCTTCCGCACTCGCTATGGCAAGCTACAACCATTACCAGGCTCGCGCCACCGCCGCTACTCCTCCTCAAGATATGGAGCAGGCTCAAATCCAGATCACAGCTCTTCAAACCGAATTATACAACATTCAAAACCACAATATGATGCTCACTCAGCAGCTTCAGCAGCTTCAGCAGCTTCAAAGTCGCCCTCCGGTCCCTAGCCATCAGGAGAGACAGCGTCGCGCCGACGCTCGACTTATTGCACTCTGCTCCGCCAACCGCGTCGGAATTTCCACGTACGTTGCTCTTCGCCAACAATGGTGTTTACTTGACACTGACTGACACCGTACGTCATTAGGTGCAACTGGCATGCCACCCGCAACAAGACAAAAGAATACCCTGCGCGCCAGGCACCTCAGGGAATGCTTAACTGCGGGTGCACCAAGAAAGACGCACTTTTCGAGGAGAGTCTCGCGCGAAATTATGTTGGCTCGTATGGTCCGGGAGGCGAGCGCATACACCCAGTTATCCGTGGCGCGCTGCTTGCGCTGCTTGAGCGTCGCTACGGATACGCGGACGGAGACTTTGAAATTGACATTCAAACTGGCGTCTGGCCGCCAGGGCAAGATGTTCACTTCTGGGAGCAGCAAGCGGCTGCTCGTCACTGACCTCTCTTCGCATTTGTCGACGTCCGAGGCCTTAAAACCCTGTGTAAATCGCGACCACCAGTTAGGCTCTCCTGTTGTATGCATCGTCTGGGCATGTGGTACTTAATTGATGCGTCGTAGTTTCTCTGTACTAGTTCATTATCGTGGTGATTGTGCGTTCAGCTCTGGCGTTCACTCAAATAGGATTTGTTTCCATACCGCCAGATCGGGAAGGGCTCCAGGCCTGCACGACCAGATTGGCAAGAAATATTGAACTTCGGGTAATATGTATCTTCTGCGTCGCAGCCAAATTTGTCCAAGCCTCGCAGGCCAGCCTTGACGATTGCAAGAAAATCGAACACAATGCCTGGTATTCCCGACGGTGCTAGTCTGTAACATGCTCAGAGCGAGACATGCTATAAATTAACGGTGCCGCTGAAGGTCAATATGATAAAGCGGCCCAAGGTGGAGAGCATTCACTGCGGTACAAACCAGTGAGATCTCAGAGACACAGCCCCATGCGCGTCGACTTGTGTTATGCTTGACACCAAGCAACGCGATTGCGCGGCGGATGGTGAGATGGTAAGTAAGTGAGATCTACTATTTGATTTTCGTCGACATACAAATATCGCCCGCGGGCCTTGACCAACAATGGGGCGCGAGGGCGTGCGAGCAAGTGTGCAAGATTAAAAAACGGCCGAGGGGGCGGGAGGCGGGATCGCTTGAGGTCGGGGCGGGTGGAAAGTCGGCCGGGGAAGGGACGGGGGCGTAGAGGCATGGGGATCGGGACGGGGGCGGGGCACACGGAGCTGGATGCAAATGCAGGGCGAGTCGAGAGGGCATGAGATGCACAGGGGATGCGATGGTCAGGCTCGAGAGATGAGACGACGGGAACAGCGAAATACGGCGCGCGATAGAGAGAGAAATAGACACACGAACAGACCTGAGATGTAAGGAGTGAAAAGGGGGGGTAACATCTGCAACCGGACGTTGTCCGCGATGCAAGAGGGGGAGGAGTGACATGAAGCACTGTTGATACACGCCCGCAACGCTCTCCAGCACGTGGGGGTCGACACGAAACGACACGACACACGAGCACATGAACAAGGAAGCCACACACTCCATCGCAAACCGAAATCCAGCAGACCCAGGACGTGAGACGACGCGACGGAACGAACAGGCAGCAAAAACAGATAGTCGATAGTCAATAACAAACGGAAGGTTGTCCGTGGGCGGCCCAGGAATATCCAGCTAGGACCTGGAGCAAAGCGAAACGCGCGTGGGAGTGGGGCGAGGCGGGGGAGAGAGGGGACAAGTCGTCAGGGCACGTCGCAAACGCCGAAGGGATGCTGAATCACCAGAAGAAGAGCTTCCTGGCGGTGCTCCGCACGGGGCGTGACGTCCCCGTGCCATTGCTGTATGGCAAGTCCATCTGCGAGGCCATCGGCACGCCGTTATAGTCGTTTACGGTCTCTCCGGCGCGTTCGGCGATCATCTACAACAAGATATTGTCAGATTTTGGACAAAAAAAAGCGAAGCGGAAGCAAGAGAGGCGCACATCGTCATCCATCAACACAACGTTTGACGGGAATAGTTGCTGGTGCAGACCAAGCCGATCCTGCACTTGCATTATGGGAGATGTCCTACACCGGTTCTGGAACATGACGATATTATTGATTAGCCGGCCCATGAGGGCATATTTGCCCCAATGCACGCGCGTCGAGTCGCCCTCCTTAAAGTCCTGGTTGCCTGTATTCGCGCGCGCGAGGTCTGATGTCGTAATCTCCCTGCACCGCACAGCCCTCCGTCAGCAACGACATCCAAACATCGAATAAAGGCGAAACCAGCCAAGACGCACATTTCGGGAATCGCGGGCCCGTCAGTGTGCTTGAGCGCGGTGCGGTACGGCCGGTGGCTCTGGCCTGAGCTGAGCAGCGTCACGTAGCTCATAAGCGTCTTGTGCGCATTCCCTTGCTTCTCCTTGTACAGCAGCATGATCTCCGAGTCGTTCGGCGCCGCAACACGGATACCTGATACGACGCAGCGCAGGCCCGAGTAGTTGTGCTGCGTCCGCAGCACCCGCGCTAGCTCGATAAACCGCTCGACGAGCTTCACACGCTTCGCCACCTTGTCCGACGATAGAATCATCGACGCCACCCTAGACGTAGGTCAGAAGCTATACGAAGAGATAGTAGAGCAGAGGGCGCACCAGTTTACTAGGTAGTTGTAGAACACGTTGAACTTGCGCACGGGGTCGGTCTCTGGATCTCGCTGTGTCGTAGCGATGAAATGGAGCCATTGACGGGGCTGCAAGGTTGTTTTTAGCACCCTCCACGGTACCATACCCCTAAACCCACCTCAATTTTCAAGAACAACCCCAACATCGTCCGTGTGATCTCTTGCGCAACGGCCATGGGTTCGATGAGTTGGAAATGCCCGCACACGCGCTGCAGGTCTTTGATATTAACGACCGACTGGGGCATAGGCGGTGTGGGGAGCGGTTGCGGCAGCGGCAGGGCGGGGGCAGAACCGGACGCGGGACCAGAGCCGGTGGCGACGCGACCGAGCCCTGGAGCCGCGGCGGGCGCAGTCGCAGGCGCCGATGTCAACGCGCCCATGGTCGTGCTGGTCGACTGCACCGGGAACGAGCTTGCGCGCTCGCGCGGCTGCGGTGGCGGCACCAATGTTGCGACCCCCGCTGCCATTGTAGTCCCATTCGCTGATGATGGGTGCGTCGTTGCGCTGTGGCCGCGGTCGTCGTCGCTATCGCCTGCACCAGTACCGGCGCCACCGTCCTCGTCGTCGCTGTCCGCGCGCGGGGCGTCTTCGATGGGCTTGTACCACGCGTTCGGCCTGGGTCGCATGCGCGGAATCGTCTCTAAAAACGGCAACAGCTCCGAACCATAATGCGCCGTGTGCACATGCATGATAAGCTGCTTAAGTAGCGCCTGGAGCGCAGTCGGCGCGCCTGGGGTCGCAAAGTCGTCCGGGTAGTTCAAGATCCAATGCTCAAGCACGGCGCAGATCTTCATCTGCGCGAACTTGGCGAGTAGAACATCCGCTGGCGCGGCGGCGAGCGCGCGCAGCCGTTTCTGCATGCCGAGGAGCACCGCGCGCGGGCTCGCGAACCGCCGGAAGGCGAGGAAGAAGTGCGAGATAAACGTTGCGTCGTCCCCAGACACGGCAAAAAACAGCAACTTGTCGAGCAGCTCGTCCAGCGTGAGGTACGGGTTGGCGGCGGTTGGATTTGTTGCGGGGGTGCCAGATTGGTTTGGGTCATGGGAGATGCGTTGTGATCTTCGGGGTCCACAGCCTCCTCGCCGTCGTCCTCGCGCATGGGCGGCGGCCGCTCCTCGCTCGGACGCGCCTCCTTGGCCATGTGCGAGATGCTTTGGCTGTGACGCGGGCTCGTAGGGGTCTGGACCACTGGCACACCTGATGTGCGACGCGACTCAGCCAGCAGATCGTTGGTACTCCTCGCGCGCGTGGGGCTGCCCACGGTGGGCGGCGTGGGAAGGCCGTCGCGCGTTGCTGCAAGCAGAGGTGATCGTTGCGTGTTGGGGGCGGCCGATGCAGCAGCAGCAGCAAAGGGATGAAGTGATTGATCGCGACTGGCGCGGCGCGGCAGTCTGTCTGACCATGGGGCCGAGTGAAGATAGATTGGTGATGCCGGGTTGCGAAAGCCGCCGTCGTCCATCATCTGCAATTCGGGCCGGCGGGAGCGAGCAATAGACTTGCAAATCCAGGTGAACGACTGGTGCATCTTTTTGCGCTCTTTTTCGCTGCGCAGAGAGACTTCGATGAGACCAATGCCATAGTGCGACGAGTGCTGAGATGCGCGCTGCGGAGTGACTTGAAGGGGCAAGTCACTCTTACAGCCCAGCAAGACTGTGGGAAGTGCGAGAGCGTGGAAGCCTCTCAACAGAGCTGGAACATCTTCAAACGATGCCGAATTTGAGGCATCGTAGCAGATGAGAACGCCGTCGATGTTGGGCATGCCATCGGGCCAAACACCGAGTGCGTGATGGGTGAGTGCGGCAGTATTGACCTCGTAGACCTTGATCGAATCGCGGTGCATTGCGCGTACAGTTGCGTCTGACTTGGTTTCTCTGGATGAGCTGAGCGTGATAGTGGTCATGCGCGAGAGCACATCGACACGACCGACACCGGCGCCGGGTCCAATGGCAAATGCCAGCGTGGATGCGGGTACAGTGGTGTGCGCGAGTCCGTGCGTAATGAGTGTAGTCTTGCCGCTGCCCGTCGCGCCGAGCACGGCTATCGTGAACTCGGGCGCAGTTGCGGGCGCAGTTGCGGGTGCACTCGCAGTCACGACGTGCGGCGGCAACGGTGGGACGGCTGGTGGTGGGCTAAGTTGACGCCGTCGCGAGGGCAATGGTAGTTGAACGCTGCTCCCTGACGACGTGTACCGCGACGACGCATTCGATGCCGTCCGCGCCCGTCGCACCTCTTCGTCCTCCTCATCCTCGTCCTCTTCGTCGCCATGGTCACCATGTTCGCCTCTTTCACGACGGTAGCTTGTGAAATCGCCGGCATCCGTGACGCCGTAGTAGTCCTCGAGCTCGTCCTCGTCTGCACTAAACTCGTCCTCCGATGCCTCCACATGGCCTCCACTGCTCCGTGTGCTCGCATTGGCAGATTGTCGTGTTGCTGCCTGCTTCGCATTCACGAACGAGTCCACCGAAATCGACTTGCGCAGCGTCCCTGCCGCCGCGTGAAGCAGCCCGCTGTCGGTCATCGCGGCAAGGTCTGTCCCGCGACTCGGCGCAAACCGGCGTTACATTCACCCAATTTGGAAATAAACTGTAATCCCAACTAAATTCTTTCAAATATCCGCTCTCACGCCCACACTTCCCGCGACTCTTATTTGATGGCAATATCTGTTCAATTTGTGTTCTAGCGCCCCTTCCGCATTGTCCGCAGCTGCCTTGCAAAACCGCCAAGTCTACATCAAGGCTCTAGACTTTGAGTCTGAAACACACTTTAGCCATGGCGGAAGTTTGGAACGGGCACACAGAAACGCCGGCGGAAGACGTCTCCCTCGATCTGCAGCAACTCACGCCCGTCATCGAGCTGTCGAGCCATTGCCAAACCCTGGGTCCCGTGAGCATGGCTCAGCCGCCCGGCACCTGGTTACTGTATTGCGGCTCGGTTGTCTATAGTTTGACTGAGGTCTATCACCGATCGCGGGGCAACGGGACCCTCTTGACAGGTCGGACAGCATGCCATTGATCATTTCAGGGCACGGGTCAGCCGTTCCCATTACCTCACCGCGTACGCCACGGGCTCGACTGGCAGTCTGAAGCCACTCAACGTGCCTCGTACGGCACGGAGGAGCGATACTGTATCATAGGCGTCTAATGAAAGAAACGGCCAACGACAGTAAGCGTAGCCGCACAAAACCATGCGACATCAACACATCTCCGCAGTTTCATTTCAGTATCCACGCACCAAGCAAAGCAAACCATCCGCTCAAGTTGAGTTGGGACCAACTACAAGAACTTTCGGTGAAACAATATGGCTTCCGAAAGAACAATCTGTGATTATATTAGACCCATGCGAAGCTTGGGCAGAATGATCTGCGCCATGTTTTGAAGTTTAATTCTCGCATCTCCGCCGTTGTTGAAACGCCCGACAGAAGTCTACACTCTCGCTCGCCATCTCGGATTCTAACATGTGAACAGCTTGAAGTGGAAGTGGTAAATACTAGAAGTGGTCCTTATTGCTCTTGTTTCTTGAAATAGCGCACTGGAGATTCGGAGTTACCGGTGGCCCAGCCCGAGGCCCGAACTTGTTCAATGACTTATGAAACAAGATTTACATTCTACACAGAGTACAAGCGGGAGCCAAAGACACACATCACCGTGTGTCTGAAGCGAGACGCCGAACGACCGTGTCTACAACAGACTTGTACGCGGCCGGGCGGAGGGGCATGACCCATTGCGCCAAGTAAGTCGCCCAGCCGATTTGCGCGCCGAGGTCGGCCAGCAGAGTATCAATCACTGCGTATGTGAACGGGATCTGTTGCGTCCCGTGTGCGTGCTTGATGCCATTCGTTTCCATATGTTGTATGAACTCTTCCGCCTCGCGGCGTTGTTGCGTTGCGGAAGGAAACTTGAGCTCACCCTGGATGCCGGTCGCGATCCATAGTGCGGCGATTTCTATAGGTTGCGTTTTAAGTACGATGACTTCTCAACGCTGGCAGATCAAGAATCTAACCTGCGGATGTGGGAGTACAGATGGACCCACAGTATCCATTGAACCACAGGTTCTCGACACTCGGCGGCTTAATCCAGCGATATAGCAAGAAGTTCCCGTGCGCATCTGTGAAGTCGGAGAGCACATCTGGCTGAAGGAACGGTGCGGACTGCCTCCAGCCAGACCCAGCGATGACCAAGTCCGCGGGACAGCTCGCACCATCGTCCAAAACCGCGCGGGGCAGCCGTTCTGCGCTCCAAGCGATCGTATGCACGTGTCGCGGTGCACGGCGATCTTGCCCTCTCGCACGCGGTCGACCAACCCCGGCGTGAGCACATGTAACGACGCGCCGACGCCCCGGAGCACGGTGCCCTCAGGCTGCAGCCCGACGCTTCGCGTGCCGGCATATAGCTGAACGACGCCCTGCAGGCCTGCAACGATAGCGCTGCGGACGCGCGCAAGAGGGCCGTTGAGGAGACGCGATAGTGCGCCCGGCGCGCGCTTGAAGAGGAATAGCGCCTCGACGAGGCGCGGAGTCAGGACGGCGTCGATAGGGATGCCGAGGATGGCCGCGGGGAACTTCCACTGCAGGCGGCGCGCGACGAGCGTCGTGCGGCGTGCTACGCTGGACGCGGACACAGCGACATCGCAGGCGGACTTGCCATATCCGACGACGAGGACATCTTTGCCCGCGGCTGCTTCTAGCTGCGTAAAAGCCGAGCTATGGATGATTTGGCCACCGGCGGCCTCGAAGGCTTCGCGACCCGGGAGGTCTGGCACGAACGGGACGTTGAATGTGCCGTTGCAGACTACCAAGTGGTCAAACGTTTCCTGTGTGGAAGTATGGTCTGTCGATCCTGTGGACTTGGTCGTCACTGTCCACCTCTTGTCGTCGCTTTGTACAGCGGCTACGACGACGGTACCGAGGCGCAGGCAATGGTCAAGACCGAACGTCTTGACATAGGTCTCGAGGTACGTTTGCACTTCTGGCCCAGCTGGACACTTTGGCAGCCCTTGACGCCACTCAAGTTCTGAAAGCGCATCTACGACCTGTCAGCTCCAAACGAGAACAGAGCTCGAAGACACGTACAGGCTGCGAGACGCATTGCGCATCAGCCCGGCGCACAGATGGATGGAGAGTAAATGCTCACTGAACCGCGTAGACTGTATCGACAGGCCTGGATACGAGCGCTTGCAGCTCCAGACGCCGCCGACGTCGGGCATGGCTTCGTAAATGGTGATGTCGTGCCCGAGTCGGTGCAGCACACGCGCGGTCGCGATACCCGCAAAGCCAGCACCGACTATCGCAACCTTCATGGTGGCGAGATGTCAAGGGCGTTACCCCCGGGCTCGGACGCGCTGTGATAGTTAGTGCGCAGTCAGCGGCGGTCCTCCGATAACAGCGGAGAATTCGAACTGCTGGTCTGAGGCATGATGCGCCGGTATGTGTACCTCTGAACTTAGAGGACAAAGGGACTATTCCCCACTGAACCTCCGTGATTTTAAAGCGAAGTATGGTATACGAAAATGTCTATATCCTCGTGAAACTGCATCCTGAGATCTGAGTAGCAACTGAGCTCTAGACGATTACTTCTCAGGTAGGCATGATCCATTTTGCGAGGCTGGTATGCGGATACATTTGACGCGGAACCTACGCCTTTGTCTGCACGTGAACGGCGCTTTCAAGGAATTTCGGCGGAGCGAAAGAAGAACCAGGAAATCTCCGCTGCTTCTCTTTCTCTTGGCCTTGAGCCAATATCAAGCAACATTCATTCACCCTACTAACGCTTTGCGCGAAGTCACACCCTGAACGAGATCGACTGGGCTCACATTTAGTATCAAGGCATGCCGCGAGCATTTCAATTCGCACCAGCGAACTTCAAAAGATCATTCAAAAGATCAACATACGGTCGAGGCAATTCCCCAAATGATGAATGATCCACTCCAAAGCAAGTAATCGTCCGTCCGGATTGAAATCAAGAGCACCGCCCGCAGTGCTGAGCCCTCGGTTCACACTCTTCCTCTGACCACTATGGTGTACAAGCTATCAGCAACACTGACGAACCACTCCTCGGATGTAAGTGCTCAGTCAATAATCGCAATACTTGTCCTAATTGCTACAAGGTCAGAGCAGTAGCTGCACCAACTCCGGACTTGGTGCTTTCTGCATCTCGCGACGCCACCGCCCTAGCCTGGACGCGCGCACCCGAACTGGACAACGAGCTTACACCTACTCGAATGTTCCGTGCCGGGCAACGATACATCAACTCGCTCACATATATCCCGCCCTCGGCGGATGCACCTGCGGGTATGCATGTGGTTGCGCCACATCGCCAGATCCATGCTGCGAAACTGACATTGCGGCGCAGGCTATGTTGTTACTGGCGGCCAGGATGCCGTCGTCAACGTCTTCTCGCTCGATCGTCGGGCAAAGTTCAGACCACTACACTCGCTTAGTGGACATGCGGGAAATGTCTGCGCGCTCCACGCGCGTCCGGATGGGACGATTATCTCGGGTTCTTGGGACCAGTGCGTTCGCCCAAAAGCATCGGATATCGCAGACTGTTGACTGCGAACATTCAGGACCGCGCGTGTGTGGGTTGGATTCCAGCCCGCGCTTGTATTGGTAGGCCATGAACAGGCTGTTTGGGCGGTCCTTGCCATCGAGGACGATCAATATGTGACTGGTAAGTGCTAAGCCAATGCTGTCTCTCACGAAATCTTATATGCTACAGGATCTGCGGACATGACCATCAAAATATGGAAGCAAGGAAAGGTATTGCGGACCCTGACTGGCCACAGCGATGTCGTACGTGGGCTCGCACAAATACCAGACGTCGGTTTCGCCTCCTGCTCCAACGACTGCGACATTATCATATGGTCGCTCCGCGGAGAACCCGTGCGCAAGCTGACCGGTCACACCGCCTACGTCTACTCGCTCGCCGCTCTCCCCTCTGGAAACCTCGTCTCGTCCGGCGAGGACCGCTCGGCGCGCGTGTGGAAGGGCGGCGAGCTCGCGCAGACCATCCCGCACCCCGCCGTCTCCGTCTGGTCCGTTGCGGCGATGCCCAACGGCGACATCGTGACGGGCAGTAGCGACAACGTCGTGCGCGTCTTCAGCGAGGTGCCGGAGCGCTGGGCGGAGAAGAGCGAGCTCAAGTGGTACGACGAAGAGCTGGCGCGCCAGGTTCTGCCCGCGGAGCTTTTTGGCGATTTCAAGAAGGACGAACTACCCGAGCTCGATGCCCTCGAACAGCGCGGCGACGAGGACGGAGAGCTTCTCATGGTTCGCAACGGCAAAAAGATTGAGGTCCACCAATGGTGCATGCCCACGGCATCGTGGCTCAAGATCGGAGAGGTCGCGGAACCGCCTCCTCCCACCCGCATCCCGAAGCGTAAACAGTCCTTCGAGGGCAACAAGTACGACTATGTGTTCTCCGTGGATGTTGAAGATGGTGCCCCGCCGCTCAAGCTGCCATACAACACCGAGGACGACCCCCAAACTGCGGCCAAGCAATTCGTGGAGAAGAACAAGTTGCCGCAGAGCTATCTGAATGACATCGTGCGGTTCATCGAGACGAATACCGGTGGCGTCACCCGGGACGGGGACACCGCCAACAGTCCCGCAGCCTGAATGAGCCTCGAAGATCACAGCGTCACTGAGACCCGCGGAATTGGCTAAGCACCTACAGCGCAACTCAATGTAACTATATGGGACATTTCGGTTCACGACGCAGAGGGTGAATAGTTACAAGTTTTCAGTTTGTGTATCCGTAGCCAACTCGTGAATGCTCATTGTCCAGCCCTATGAGAGCCTTGACTCTACAGCCTCCACATGTTTTCTCCCAGTCATATCATTGTCCTCCATCACATGGCTGCGCATTTCGTGGGTTGTGCTGGTCAATCTCGTAAACTCAGCCCATCGCATCCCCTGCAATGAATTGCTTCCACCCGGTGTGCAAACCGTCGAGGTCATCCTCTTTGGATATGAAAGTCGATGGGCTACCGTGTACTGTTAGTTCCTGTCTCGCCACTTTGCTGCAGAACGAGACTTCGTTTCGCTCGGTGTGGTACTCTCAGCTACGACACCTCATACTTCTTCTCCGTTCCGAGATGGTCCCTAATGTAACTCGGGAAGATTTCGGGGGTCTTGCCACAGTATGTGCTCAGCGACACGTGTCTTTGACTTGGAAAGATATGAAGACATTGAAATCCAATGAGTGAAAATATACTATGGCTAGCTCTCGTCTCACCGTATAGCTGCACGACATTGCTTCTCCGCAGCCGCCATGGCACTTTCAGCTACGATGCCCAACATGTAATTTTCACACGTAAAAACCGTATCTTATTCGTATGGTTGGAGGAGCTTAGGGATCTCATTCAGCGACATGTGTCCCTCTTGTTTGGAGTGAGGTGCCCGCAGGGAGATCCAGCGAATCACGCAAAACCCCCAAGGTTCGGATCATATTCAACCATCTTCTTACAATTTAGTAGTCGCCATCACGCTTAATCATGAGTTGTACATCTCCCGAGTCTTTAAGCTTCGGGTGCTGAACGGCTAGGCATACATCGCGGGTATCAGGCAGCGCCACCAGGCGGTCCTCGAGTGTAAGCAAGTGAGGTAGGTCTTTGAGGGGCTCTGTCAGAGTGCAATTGTAGTTCAAAATATAGTGGCGACGCGGGACTGCGATGAAGGTCATCGGCGTCAGCGAGGGCGTCCGCGTGCTGACGATCACTCACAATCGACTTGCACATCCAGCTAAACGCCTTACGCATCTTCTTCCTCTCCCTTTCGCTGCGTAGCGAGACCTCGATAAGGCCCGCACCATTCCGCGCTGCCTGGTCAGAGGCGTGGTCTGGGGATACTTGACGAGGCAGGTCGCTCTTGCAACCGAGCAGGACGGTGGGCAGATGAGCGGCCTGAAAGCCCTCGAGCAGGGCGGGAACGTCGTTGAAGGTCGTGGCATCGGAGGCATCATAGCAGATGAGCACACCGTCGACGATGGGCATGCCAATGGGCCATACACCGAGACTTCGATAGCCGAGCGACGAAGTGTCGACTTCGTACACTACCACGGATGCTTCATAGCCTCTCGAAGAAGGAGAAGTGATGCCCGTTCGGGATATGACTGAGAAATTGTCAGAGTTCAAAACTTACAGTGTAGTCTTACCGTCGCCAAGAGTTGCGTACCTTCAATGCATCTGCTGACTGCGGCAGGGCCAATGCATATCTCCTCGGTGGACTCGATCAAACCATCTCGGGCGAGTGCATTCATGATAACCGTCGACTTGCCACATCCAGCCGCTCCAACGACGGCAATGCTGAACGTCGGCATTGAGAGTAGGGTAGTTTCGACGGCCACGGGCGCCGAGAATACGGAGATCGCCGGCCATGCCGTGACGCTCGACCCCGTCTCTCGTGACGGCCCCGATAAAGGCTGTAGGCGAATGTTCATTGTGGGTGGTAAAGTCTTGACGAGGTGGTCCGGGTGCACCGTGATGCTAGTACCCTTAACACAACGGCTAGGGGCGATTTGGTGATTGTACGACTGGCATTCTTTGTCTTGGACATTATTAAGTCTCTCTCCGCCCGGTGTCCTTGTGAAACGAGGTAACTGGGAAGGTCATGGATAGGCGCGCACTGGACAGTTTCGGTCTCGTGGCGTGATCCATATACCGTAGATTGGTCAACATCTTGAGCATAAATGTGCCTGTAACGTATAGCAGTGTCATTTGGAGCGTTCAAGTGCGAGGGATTGCCGGGAAGACATGATTGATGAAACATCGGCGCATGGTCCCCGGTCGGTGTTTGCCACACGCTCCGGAAACTACTGTTCTCAACGATGTATGCAGCCTAGAAGCACTGTGCCACGAGTGACGACGCTCCGCAGCGCTGGAATCAGGGGTTCGTTAATAGGCCAAAACGTCTGGTCCAGGTCACTGTGGCTTGAACGATGAAGGCGATTGGTCTGATACAGCCAATGTTGAGTTGTAAAACAGCCATTGTATTGGCTCAATAGCAAAGAGTCGATTCGGAGGGCGAACTTGATCTCGGGGTTCTCGGTGGGTGTTTCGTCATGATTTATGTCAAAGCAAGTCCTACATGACGGGCTGACTTGGACCGAGACCAATAGCCGCGGTTCCTCTCGCAAAAACGCCTAAACATGTGCACCGCACTTCCACTATCATGGATCTGCAGAATCACGCTCGTGCTGCAAAGGCTAGAGATCCAATTGCAAAGGATGGGAAGGAGAAATGCAAGGAGTCCGTGCACTAGAGACCATGGTCAAAGATGTTTACAATCGGTGAAACGCAAGTAAACCTAGGTACGGAAAGGAGAGAATCGGAATTGAGCCATGCGCCGAAACCACAGGGAAGAGAAGGGTAGCAATGGTGCGAGAGATATGCGATGTAGAGATGTCTAATGGCTCAGAGCCAGAGATGAAATGCGAGGAGAATGCCAAGAAAGAGCGTGATGAAGGAGGCGCGGGTGCTGACAGCGGCGTCACCGAGATCGAGACCGTCATTGAGCTCAATCATGTGATCATACGTGCCCGAGGATGTTGTGGGTGAGGCGTCGGAGGGTGCAGCCAAGTTCGCCGAACTTGAGGAAGGGGCAACACGGACGGCAGGAGCCGATGTGCTAGAGCGGGCGATCGCTGTTGTGGAGGTTGAACTGCGAGGTGCGGTTGTGGATGAAGCACCACCATTGAGCGTCCCCACTGCACGTTCCGCGTCCTGACCAGGTAGCGTAACGATTGGGAGCGCAATGTGTGCCGCTGCGCAGGTCACGGCCCAGTCGTCAAGTTGTTTCTAATAGCGCAGACGCAGTTAGAGCTAAAGCAAATGGGACATTGGCAGAGTGCACACCTGGCCAGGAGCGTAACTGGCCACAGGCTGGCCTTCACCACGCGCCAACAAACATTGGTAGGTGAGGTTGTAGAGATCGGCTGTGCACATGCCTGCAAGAGCCAGCGTCTGTTAGCCGAGACACAATGTCATTGAACAAAAATTCGCGCACACCGAAGACGAGTAGCAGCATCGTCCGCACATTGTTGCAGCGCCCTACTAGCACGGGTACAGAGTGCGTTGTTGGCCTGCCGCGCGACGACGTGAGCTGCCTCGTTGTGGGTGGCAGCAGATGCCCAAGCAAGTCCAACGAAAGACAAAAAGAGCGTGAAGACAAACATAAAGGTGTTCATCGGGATGGGTAGACGATTTCGTTAACACAGCATCAAGTGGAGGAGGCTAAGAGGAGAACAAGACGCTCAGAAAGCTCCGCGAAACGCGAGCCGGCCTACACCGTGTCGCTTAGCCGAATCAAATATTCTGAGCGAACCACTTCCACGCGGCCACCATTGGGCTTCGCAGGCCTTTACAGCCCCTATGGCGGAACATAGCTGCACACTGAATGTCGTTGCTCGACGTATTTCCCGTCTAGCGCAAGGTGGCAGGTCTGGAGACTTTAGATCGCTACGAGGATCCAGAAGTGCTTGTTTGTTGCCTTATACCATTGAGGATCCTATTGGATTTTTGCCATGCACACGAGTAAAAGTCAGTCCTATTATTTTCATCAACCGTGAGAGACAGGTTTGCGCGCAATTGTCATTTCGAAGTTGTCTCAACTGCAATGTATGGTCGGAGTCTCGCTATGCATCGTTGATGAGCGCACTCCGCTCATTTCAGCATACATAGCTTCTGACCAAGCTCGGAATTACCGTGCGCTCACATACTCGTACTTGGCTGCATGTCACTTACTTTTGAATGTGATGCTATTGCGTAAATGCTCCCCTCGAGCCTCGAGCTCAAGTGTCTTACCACCGTTAAGATGCGCTAATTATGCTTTTCATAATTCATGCTGAAATACCGGTCGCTCGCATAATCCAGTCTGCCAATACTGAGAGAACAGACACGTTGCGTCAAGCTGCTGACGTGTGCACCTGCTGACCTAACGCTGACACAGCGGACGGCTCTTGTCGGCAGGTAGCCACGTCTTCGCTTGCCGAACACTTATCTAATACTTACCAACAACTGCAATTTCTCCGTGGCTTGCGATGCCATCGCATCATCCCCGCTTCGTCAGCCTTTCGGCATCCGCAAAATATATAAAGCCAATCCAAAGGCTCCACTCCACACAGTTCTTCATCCACCATCTCATCTCACCCAATCTCACTCAATGGCCAGCCATACGGAATTCAAGGATCTCACCAACGGCGAAGAGGTCGTTGCTGCGTTCCCCGAGCAGGTTGCTGGTCGCATTTGTGCGTAACTCAGGGGACCATCCTTCTGCGCACGCCGCTGACTTTCCTATAGTCATAATTACTGGCCCCACCACGGGCAACATCGGCGCTGCGACTGCAACCGCTCTCGCCAAGGCCAAGCCCGCAGCGATCGTGCTCGCCGGACGCACACCGAGCAAGTTTCAACAGGTTGCCGATGAAATCAAGCGCATCGACGCTACCGTCAATGTGATTTCCGTCGTTCTTGATTTGGGCAGCTTTGCGTCAGTGCGAGCAGCTGCAAAGGCTATCCTCGAGAATGACGACATCTCGCGAGTCGACGTCGTGGTCAACAACGCAGGTAAGCATTTTCCCGTCGCGGGTCTTCCATGCTGAGGGTTGCGTCTTCGTTGATAGGCATCATGGCGCAGCCATACAGCCTCACATCGGATGGCATCGAGAGCCAGTTTGGGGTGTGCCACGTCGGGTACGTAGTTATAAACTCGCCTCAAACTCTCCTTCGTCGCTAACATCAGTCATTGCAGCCACTTCCTGTTCACGAACCTCCTTATGCCCAAGCTGAAGCTCTCAGATAACCCGACCATTGTGAACGTCAGCAGCAGTGGCCACCGGTTCGGTTTGTGGGACTTCTCTGACTACAACTGGGAGAAGCGGCCATACAACATCTGGAACGCGTATGGTCAGGGCAAGTCGGCCAACGTACTCTTTACTGTGTCCCTCGCCGAACGTGGCATCCGGTCCATCGCGCTGCACCCTGGCTGTGAGTTTCTTTATCCGTCTGCTTAGTCTTAGCAGAGCTAACGCCAACACAAACTTGCAGGGGTGCTGGGAACAGAACTTGGTTCTCATATCCCCGAGGAGGAGTTCAACGTGCTTGGTCAAATGATAGCTGCTACACCTGCCTTTGAGTACATGCCCAACAAGAAAAACATAGCACAGGGCGCTTCGACGGTGCTTGTCGGCGCACTCGACCAGAAGCTGCCAAACGGCTCGTACCTGCACGACTGCCAGGTGATCGACGCGGACCCGCATGCGATAGACCCAGCGCTTGCAAAGCAGCTGTGGGAGCTCAGCAACAAGCTCACCGGAGAGAACTTCGCGTGAAGCTTGAGGTAGTTGGGCAGCCCGATGAATCATTAATGTTGCACTTGAACTGCATTGGTTATGTGTGTTTTTGTAACGCCCAATACATATTATTTTCGACCTACTGCACCGTACCAGCACAGCCCCAAGACAGCTCCAAATACAATGGACACGGGAGGCGGCACGCCGAACCAAGCAGACTCGGCGTATGCTAACGTCGCCACAACTACCCACCACGGTTCCAATGCCAGACTCTGTCCACGACTAGCTTCGGGTGTCAGATAGCCGATCTCCCATAGCCGATAGACGGCGGTAAATACGAGGCCTACTGCTCCGGCGTTTATGCCTCGTAGCAGGCTGATCATGGCCCGCTTCTTTCGCAGGACACCCCAGAAGCTTTGCAGCGCGAGAACAAGAATGAGACCCGGAGCGAACATGCCTAGAAAGCCCAGAATAGACCCAAGGAACGTCGGGAGTTGGGATCCGCGCAAAGTAAGCGCACCGATGTACACCACAAAGTTGAAGTTTGGTCCAGGGAGCGCTTGGATGATCGCAAGACCAATGAGGAAGTCACGACTCGAGATCCAACCGGGGTCCACCACGTAGGAGCGCAGCAGTGGGATGACCACTGGTCCACCTCCAAATATTACCGTCCCGGCGAGGAACACCGTGGAAAAGAGATCAAACCAGCGAGCTAAGTAGTCGAGTGTGGCCCGGAGAGTCATTAACGTCGTGAGCATGACTGAATTGGAAGAGTCAGTTATGAGTTAACCTCGTCAACGAGGAATTGCATACCAACAAAAAGCACAAACAGGAAGATACCCAATGGAAGTGAGATGCCGTATGCAGGGTCAGCGATATGACTCGGTGAAGGCTCTTGCTCCTCTAAGGTCGGTGTATAGTCCACATTAGGAGTCGCCCGGCTGTCAGTTGTAACGGGACGCCGATGAAGGCTGGCCGCATCTCTGACAGACGTCTCTATCGCTCGCATCTCTATAGCATCATTCTCCTGATCTGAGCTCGCCCCTCCAGCTTGTCCAGGGCGCAGTCGTGCTCGAAGAGAGCGAATATACTGCGCTAACCATAGGTCCCAAATCACAGCGAACATGCCGCTGACGACCATGATGAGTGGGAAGTACCATAAAGCATTGTAACAAATTCCTGCGCAGGCACCTAAAATGACGAGGGAACGCGTGAGGGTGTCCTTAATTGCACCTCGAGCTAATTGTACTGCTGCGAGAGCTATAATGCCGACAGTTGATGCGTTTAAGCCAGTGAGCAGTGCGTAAACAGGACTTGGCAGGATTTCTTGCACACGCTGCACGCCGAGGGATAGCCCATACATTGCGAAAGCTCCAGGGAGGCTGACACATGTGTTAGAATCAAGCCATGATGGAAAACAGCAGCAGCAAACCTCCACAGGGCAAACACAAGCAGCGCTGCTCCGAGTCCTCCGCGCATAAAGCAATGCTGAAAAGCATCTTTGTACTTGCGGGGCCGGGAAGAGCCTGACATAAGGCGAATAGCTCCTGGTACTGGACCGCGGGCTCATGTCAATTCGCGACAGGCACGGACAGTCAAAGACAGCTCACAGTCTGCTCGTCGAGCCAGTGAAGATCTCCTTGAACGAATCGCTCGTGGAATATCTGAAAGTGCACAGGCGGGCCGCCAAAGGAGGTGAGACCAAGGTCCCAGGTGTGTACAAAGACCTCGCGAAGGCGGGACATAAGCGATGTTGGTCCAACGCTGGCTCCCTCATGCTCATTCGGCATGTTTGACGCCATTGTGACTTGTGTGCGGGATTGCGCAGGTCGCGCGGCCGGAGGCAATGGACTGAGCACAGGTGTTGTGCTAAGTACAAGTCCAAGAGACCGTTGCTCAAGGAGGTAGAGCGGCACGGCAATCTTCCGCAGTCACAAAACAGAATTGAGTGTGGATTGCGGTTCGTTGTATGCGCTGAAGTTTAGTGATGTGATACATGTGAAAATGCAATGAGACGAGAGTTGTATGCTACAGCGGCTGAACGATAGAATTGTCAGTCCGGGATGCTGAGATGCGAGAAATTCCTCGATGTGGATGATATGACAGCTGCTGCGAACACAATCATCCGTGGGACGGCTGAACCTCCTGGCACGCTTCGGCCGACTGCCACGGAAGGCTCATGGATTGTTGATTCTCTTCACGGCCGTCGGTAGCGTCGTCGCATTCGGGTATGTGCCACTTTTAAAAGCGTATATCTCGTCTCCTCGGCTGCGGGCTGCGGCTGCTGCTTTTATCATCCAGCGAGCTCCTGTTGAAGGCTGGTGATGACCAGGACCTGTCTTGGGATTGCTGCCTCCGCGAGTCACCTTGCGGCTGCCAATCGGTGGTATGCGACGACTGAATACGTTCATACCGCTCGCGGAACATTAAGCTGTAACTATCGAATAGGCGACCGAGGTGTTGACCAAGCTGTACGATATTGTTGAGCTCGACAGCGCTCAAAGCGCCACGGCGAACAGTTTCATCCCATCCCGCCTCCCATTGCTCCTCTTGCTCATGAGATGAGAATCGTGGTAGCCGCTGTGATATTTGACCAATGGCGCGTGGGCGGCCGGCAGCGATACCTTCGTACACGCGCAAGAAACATGCATGGAGCAACGACTTGGCCTTTTCGATTTCGCGCAGCAGTGGCATGTAGCCGGTGACAGCCACCCACGAATCGCACTCGAGCGCTGATTCTGATTCTGCGAAGCGGACCTCGTGCGCACCAAAGAGCACATAGGTGAGCGGCTCTAGCTTGGTCGTTGACATCAAGTACATGACAGGCCGTTCCTGCCCTGTCGTGAGATTTTGGCGCTTATCGGCAAAGGCAAAGATATCGCGGTTCATTGCAGAAAGGCGAACTGCCTCTTTGGTGTCGCGACTTTGATGGTTGACACTGCTAGGGTGCATGTTCGTCATCTGGTAGATACGTCAGCACAGGGAAGAAAGCTGGGCTCAGAATTGGTCCATACCTTTTCACGTTGAGTGCGGAATGTCCAATCGTTGGTGCGAACAGCAAACTTGGGCTGGGATGCTACAGCGATTAAACCTGCGAGAAGCGAGAACGACTCGTTGTTCTCATTTAACTCAGCTGGAATCCACTCGCCATTACGCCTCGGCTGATCCGCAGACGCCATGGGCAGACCGAGCGCAGTTTCGACGATGCCAATGTCCCTACAGCTCTGTAGGAGATGGCCTTTGATTTTGCTGATCATGAGCATCGTAGGTTTGCTCAAGAAGTTGCGGAAGCAAAAATCGTTTGCGGCAGGCGTGTGACCTGCGTTCTGCAGTCTTTGCCATGCCTCGTAGACGTTGAGGACGGTTAATGGGTCGGAACGGTGACCGGGGATCGCCCACGAGTTCTTCCTCGCCTGTGCCTCCTTCTTCTGCAGGAGGGGAGCCATGAAAGGGTCTCGGTTTGCGAGGATGGCGGCAAGGGTCAGCGCCCGGTCAAAGCAACGGAAGAAGGCACCATAAAGGATGAGACGGCCAATGGATGTTTCAATCGGAAGTTGTAAGAGAATGCGCCCTAAAGGTGTGACGTTCTTGTTGGTGTCCAGCGCGCCCACCATCTGTAGATGCTCAATGGCCATTTTGATGCGTTCAGGCTCGGGCGGTTCGATGGTTGCCGCAAGGATCTCTTCGACCTCCATGCCCGGGAAGTTGAGGCCCTTGACGTGCATGACAACGTTGCTGAGGTCAACGCGCTGCATCTCAACAGTCTGGTACGCGCGCAGCGCTTCGGCGCGTTTCCGGCTGAGCACGCCGTAGTACTCGCCTGGCCGGTGACGTCCTGCACGACCTGCACGTTGATTGAGGTTTGACTGGCCGACCCATGCGGACACCAGCGACGACATGTGGCGCTCAGGTTCATGGCGGAGCTCCTTCACGCGGGCGGAGTCAACGACGTAAACGACATCCGGAATGGTCACGGACGTCTCGGCAACGTTGGTCGACAGAATGATGCGGCGAACACCGGGCTTGGGAGCCTCAAAGACTTTTTGCTGCTCGGCAACAGGTACCGACGAATGTAGTATGAGCAGCTGGTACTTGGTCTCGTCTTTCACGTCGATCCCTACCGGCTTGTTCCGGTCCTCCAGGATGCGCTGTACCGCCATGATTTCGTCCCAGCCCGGCATAAAGACTAAGACGTGTCCATCTTCCGACTTCTTCAACACGTGTGCAATGGTGAGCGCAATCAGTGGATAGGGAATGTCCAGTTCGTCATCACGCTTGGCCATCTCTTCTGGTTCTTGTTCAAGGGGGCTTCTGGTAGTAATGCGCCGAGCAGGCAGATTGGACAACCCGGTGAGACGCCGGTCAGTTGCGCCGACCTCGCTGTTGAGGTACCGAACGACCGAGTTATCTGCTGATATCCAAGAGAAGCGGCTCAGCTGCGTCTCCATCTCAGGGTAGAATTCGTCCAAAAAGCGTCTCTCCACGGGGAAGGAACGTCCGGGAATTGATACAAGTGGCGCCAATGCACCGGCCGATGTGGCGAAATACTTCTGGAAGAGCGTCGGGTCGATGGTTGCACTCATCAGAATGACTTTGATGGGGACTTTGCGTGCACGACGCTCGTCGAGTAGCCGCTTGAGTACCATGAGCGTCAGGTCCGTGTCGACATCGCGCTCATGCGCCTCGTCCACGATGATATGCGTGATATCATCCATGTCTTGTGGGCCGCGCTGCTGACCTTCTAATGCAGTCTCCATCCGCCTCAAAAAGACACCCGTCGTGCAGAACGTGATCGAGCCGTGCAGTTGTGGAAGGTTGTTGTCGAACCGGACTTGGTAGCCGACTGTCTGGCCGCACGTCTCGCCGCGCTCGTCCGCGACACGGTTCGCAACGGAGATGGCCGCCAATCGACGTGGCTGCGTGCACAAAATGTTGCACTTCGCGCCTTCGCCCTTTGCAATCCAGTCGTCGAGAATAAGCTGTGGGATCTGGGTGGTCTTGCCGGAGCCCGTGGCCGCCATGCACACCGTGACATCGTTCTCGTTGACCATGTTTAAGAGTTCCTCGGCTTGGGTAAAGACCGGAAGAGACTCGCGCTGGGTGCGGATTCGGGCGAGCTGATGGTTCCTCTGGTACGCCATACGGCGCGCCTGCAGATCCTCCGACTTGCTCTGAAGGAATGCCTCAGACGGCTCTTGCCGCCTTGCGCGTGACTTGTTTCCACGTATTGGGAGCTGCAACGTGGCAGTAGAGCTTGGCCTGTTGCGGAATAGCGCTGATTTGAACAGGAACCTGTTGAGCCCCGTCACGAGCGATCCTGTCTCGTCCTCCATCCCCAGGCTCACTTTCGGCGCGAAACCCAGCGCCTTTCCATTCTTGCGCTCTTCCAAATATGTGTCCCATAGCGCACGATCGTTCTCGTGTAGTAACCGTACGCTCTCGATATATGCGAGCTGCTCAGCAGTCTTCTTGTTAACCGCCGTGCCAGTGCCCATCCGCTTGTCCCCGATCACCAGCACCGCATCCCAAGGAGGACTGCCCGTGGCATGCCACTTCGACTGCTTGTTGAGTTTTAGCTCGATGTTGGGCGGTGGCGACTTGAATTTGCGGCAGTAGTAGTCCACAAACTCCTGGGCGAAAAGGTCGTCGACAATCGTACCATCTGACAGTCGCACTGAATCTGCTGAGACTGCTGCTGGCCGTTGGGCCTCGAGAGCACCGGTAGGAGCAAGCTGATAGATTGCAGATATGTAGGCCAGGCGTTGCGCATCCCTCGGCTTCTTTGCGTCTCCGCAATAAGACTCACCACCCAGGGAGATAACAGCTCTACAGAATGAATCAGACATGGCCATAATTGGAGGTTGCGGTGCATGAGACCAACCTGTGATACACATTGTCCTGGTATGCGACCTGAAGGCTCGACATCTGGATACGGACTTCGGCGTTTTGTGCATATGCATCCATGACCTTATGGGGTTGGTTGATCCACTCTGGATGATAGCTAGTGTTGCTCGCGTTGAACGTCCTGCTGAGGTATTCCTCGGTGAACAACTCGTGCACCATCTCCGGGCCGCGTTTCTTCTTGTCTGGTTTTTTCACTGAATCGCGCTGATGACCCATCTTCTTCTGTTGTTGTTGTCTTTTAATCCTAGGTTGTAGGAGAAGACCGCCCTGGCTGCCACCACGATGACCAGGACGATTAAAGTCGTTGAACTGGTCGCCGCGTTGCTGCTGGTGGTGCTGGCGTTTGCGATCGCGCTGAGCACGACCGTTCCAGACATCTGCACTATCTAGTCCACCTTGCTTGTGCTGCACTTTAGCCTGGGCAGCTGTAGCAGAACTGGACGAGAACCAGCTACGGCCTAGTTGTAAAAGACAGCGGCTGGGCCGGGCTCGCGCTGTAACAGCGCTAATAGACATGTCGAGTCGTGGCCAACTCTAATGTGCGCGACGAATGAGCGGAAGCACAGTGTGTCGGTGCTCCTCCACTACTACGGAGAATTTTAAGATCAAGCCGGAACGCGTTCCGGACTTGCCCCGCGCGACTGATAAGCATCCAGACTCATTCAGAACTCACTCGCGACCGCATGTACAGTGTTTGAAAAAATTTGTATTGGCTTTGTACAAGTGAATCCCTTAGAAATACAGGGCAACTTGGTCAGGTGTGGCGTTCGAAAGGAAGGTACAGGCTGCTGTTCAGCCCGCAAGACCAAAACATTTCGTGTGTGTCGTCTCTAATCGACGGTAGCGTAATCCGTTCAATCCCAAAAAAGAGAATGGGCTGCCAGGTTGCGGCAGACAAGGTATCAAGGGTGCTGGTGGTATGCAAAATGGTGACCCATGGTCAGGCGGCTGCTGCTAACAACCATATTGACGACAGCGCCACTGCGCTGATCAGGCGGCATGGTTTTCTTCGCCGCCGAGATGCGTTGTAAGAGAGCGACGGATGTGATGATCGTTCTGTCGTCGTCGTCGCTGGGCCGGGTGCGTCATTGGCGGACCCCGTGGTAGAGCTCCCTGATTGCCCTGTCTCGGAAGGAGAAAGATTTTGAGGATAAGTAAAAGTATATGAATAGTGGATGGCCGGAGAATCGTCGTCGACGATGAGAAAGCGTTTACTGTTGGTTATCGTCCGGTTTGGTTCCCTGCAAATACAGATAAGCATCTGAACAGAGTCTAGGTCGAATCTTCTCACAGGGAATCAACTATGTGTAAGGAGTATTGATCACTGCATAAACAAGGTCGTGTTTAGCGCAAGTCCAGCATGCGGCCGCTCAAAACAACGAACCTTTTCCACAGCCTCGGTATCCAGACATACATCCCGGACAGGATCATCTCTCCAGAACTCACAATGATGAGTCTGGACAGAAGAAATGCATGAGCTACGGGCTGACAGTTAGACGGTAAAAAAAAGGAACGTACCCTTCGCCTTTTAGGTACTTTGGATGCTTGAGATATGCATCGAAAAGCACTGGGTCTCCGCTCTCTGGCCACCACATCATAACATTTGCCACGTTGACTGAAGAGCTGGATGAGGTTTCTGACCGAGTAAAGAAGCGATCCAAAGCCCACCATTCCACTTCTCCGGCGTGTACAGGCGCATCGCGAGCGTGCTGCTGACCGCGAGGGACAATGCCATGACCACGAGCCGCAGCACACTAGAGCACCACATCTCCAAGCGCACGTGGGGCAGCGGCAGTCGCTGAGGCGCGGGGGGCGGCGGGGAGAGGCAGAGGGGCGGAGTAAAGGCGCGCATGCAAAAGCTGGCAGAAGCGCTGCACCAAGGTCCGCAAGATTCGCACGCCACCACACCACCCCGCGATTACCGATTGTTGGTTGGGGCGCGGGGGGGAGGCACGGGGAAACACATGCGCGCGTGTGGGCCGTGCCTGGCTCCGCATGACTCGACGGGAATGAATGCGCGTCGCGACGCGCCGGCAGGGGGTGACGATCGAGGGCAAGACCCGCAATGCGCATTCGAAACCCCGCCCCGATGTTCATGGCCAAGCATTTCAACTTAAGCATCTGACAAAATTGTTAATCCTTGAGATATTCTGTCGTTATGACCTATGATTCATCCAGGTTCAACTCTGTTTGCGGAGCGCCGATCAGGTGCAGAAGCACATCTGAATCTGCCCAGCCCTGATCAGGAACGCCAAACTCAGAAGTTCGTTGGAACTCGACTGGTTTTCTGCATTTTTCAGGCTTGTTTGACTTGTGAGTAGGCGAGAAGAGGCTTTGTTCCGATCTTGCTTCTACATCTGATGTCCTCTTGCATCAATGCCAAATGGTCGGCGCATCATGCGCCTCTCGAAACACCGGACGGGACCGTCCCCAAACCACAAAACAACAGTCAAAGACCATGTGCTCGCAGTGCTGGGCGTGATGTTCTGACTGATCCTTGTCGGCCAGTCCTCTCCGACCTTCATGTTACCAGTTTAACACATGACGTGTACAAGGACTTGCTGCTAGTCTAACTGGGGAATAGTCTGTGTCTCTGATATCTGCATACGTGCCGCTTGGTTCATAGTAACGGTGACGCCATTGACCTCGATACGGAGCTGATCCTGAATGCGAGGGAACGACAGCGAGCTTGTAGCGCTGTGACATCAACTGATGTCATTTTCTTCCCACAGACATATACCAACGATGACATTAAGCTGCTTGCGCAAGATGATCACTTCTTGCCATGGCTATCATCGTGAACAGCATTCGCTCATCTGCGCCGCGGATATCATGAAAACGGTGGTGGCCTAGCCGCCGCAGCGCACTAGAACCTGCGGATCACTTTTCGCCACCAGCCGTTTCATTGTACCTATTGATGATGAGACGCTCAGCCCTTCATCTCCGCGAAATGAATGTCGAACGCGTTTTCAATCTCCGCACGGAACTCCGGTATTCGATTTTATGACTCTAGTATCGGCAGGCGTGAACGCCGAAATAGATCAGAGAGTCTGAAATTCAGAAATCAACGACGACGAGAGGGAAGGCGGAGTTGAGGAGCGTAGAAACTCCGCTTCTCTGGCTTCAACTCGGAACGTGTGCGCGCGTCGCGGCTCGGCTCACTGGCACGCGTGCCCTCTGATATGTGTCATGTACGGCAAGCAGCGGAACTGTGAGCACTTGTAGCTTGTGGAACTTAGATTAATAGCTCGCATGTGACTTTGTTGTCTGCTTGATCGTGACCGATTCCTTTGCCTGCCTATCGCTTTGCAGATCCTCCCTATCTACACGGTCGGCTTGACCAAATTAGGATCGTTATCCGGCAAGACGATGCCAAGCGACAGCCGTCCTCTTGCTAGCGTTTAGTTGGTTCTCAACTTCTCGTCTCAGTCAGATGTCGCTTCCTGACAGGTTCTTTGTCGGCTTGTAGTTATACTCTCCTGTGCGCCAGACGCAAGAACCTGCGCGGCGCCAGTGAGCGTGATTGTGGCCATCGAGAACTGGGCAACTTCGAGTTGAATTATAACACGAACTGCTGCTGTGCTGTACCTGTGTCTTGCCAGGAGATACTGCGACTACATTTAACGGCTTACACAGAACCGTCTAAATCACGGTTATCTTATCGTATAGCTAGAGCTAGCATCTTGTTGGGAGCATTAGGGATCGTCCTGCGGCACTTGGACTGCTTGCAAGCTGTCGCTGATCAGCATGTGTCTGCGTCGAGGCTTTAAGTCACCGGACCTTCGAGAACTTGGCGTAATCTTTTTAAATGCACGACATGAGAGTTTTATCCAGTCTCAGTCTGAAAACCCGTGGGACAGGTCCGGAACTGCATCAGCGGGCTAGCTTCCCACGGGTGTAGACCTGTGTGCCTATTTCTCGATGCGTGTTGTTTCGGGGGTGAGCGACAATCTCACCACCAAGTTACGCCCGCAGACGTCCGGTGTCCGCTGCTGGCGTTCTAGAAACGGTTCGGCTCGCTCAGCAGGTGCACAAGAACAGAATTTGAGGAACGGGGTTCGACCGGTGACAGATGACTGCTGCCGCGAAGAAATGACAGCTTCAAACAACGCCAGGATGAATAGATGAGAAGCTCATCGCGCCGACCTGTCAGACAATCTGAGATGAGGTCGACGTGCGCTGTGTTGAGTTGTCACTACTGCAAGTGGTATGGTGGATTTTGGGCTGCCATGGAGAGCCCCCGTAAGTCTCGTCACTCAAGTTCTAGCGGCGGAGGAGCTGTGACGGTTTACGCAAAACCTGATAGCCGAGCGGGAGACGTGGGGTTCGTGATGGCGGATTTTTGGCGAGTCGGTTATGTTTGTTTCCGGCTTGTTCTCCTTCCCCTGCGTCTCGTACCTGCTTGCTCATCATGGAGAGCGACTTGCGGCGTGCGGCTGGAGGCTCGCACAGCAGCCTCCCGGAAGGCGTACTCGTGAAGCGGGATAAAGCGGCAGCGCGTAAGCAATCCTAGTTAGACCGATCGCGCTTCAACCTAACTCAATCTCCCTCCCCGTTGTCCCCTTCCGCGCCCCCCAACTCTGAGCTTAGTTCTTGGTATCTCTGCGGACCAGCGGTGAGTTTGTCAAGTCGGCCATGCTTTTGCTCTTGTTCTCATGGACTTTGATTCCGATAGGGCCAGTATGGAGCCAGCACACGGACCGTCACGTCGGCCGTCCACGACGTCGTTGCCGACAATGCCGACTACAGGCATACATGAGCCATCTTCTACGCTCGCTTCGATATATGTTGTATCTGGTCTTCCGAAAAGCCCACATACGTGGATGCTCGCCGACCAGGAATCGACCACCGGTCTCGCCCACACTCAGGGCGCTGTTGGCCGCTTCTGGCGCTCAGAGGTCCTCGGTTCCACTGTCAGCCCTGGCATTGGTTCTTCTCCTCCCCCTGCAACCACTGGTCGCAAGAAGGCATCAAAAGACAAGAAGGCGGCACCAGGAGTCGGTGCGCCAACGAAGCAAGAGACCGCTAAACTTCTTTCGAAGGCCCTCAAGGTTTGGCGAAATTTTCTACGCCAGAGCTTCGCAATATCTGATTTCTCTTGTGCAGTTCTCCTTTCCCACCGAGATCGAAATCATTGCCTCGACCCTGCAGCCCGTTTCGACTGTGCACAACTTCTCATTCACTCTGCCGGTCACCAGCGCAAGCCACACGGATCTGCCGTCAACCATTGGCCCGAGCAGCTCAAGCAGTCCGAATCATAATCGGTTCTCAGCTGCTACATACAACGATATCCCACGGCCATCATCCGCTTATCTGGGTCCACCTCCAACCGAACAACAGAGCATTGAAGCGAACCGAACAACTCAGGTTACATATCATGGTGTGTGCCTCACTGTCTGGTCCCATGCCGACGAGGAGGTACGCGAACTTTTCTCAGCGATGCGAAGTGGCACCTGGCAGCTTACATCAAAACCTGTCAGCGCTCCGCTGCGATTCGCAGGGCTTTGGAACAACGCACGCGGAAAGCCTCGCAACAGACGCTGCCAAACGCACCGGCACCAGCTTCCCGTCGGGTATCGCACAAGCCCTCCAATGCATCGCAGTCCTCGTTAGACGCCATGTCTGGCAGTCGCATCCGCAAGCCTAGCAGCCGGCACACCGGCCCCTGGAGCGGCACCGAGGCTGAGACCGACGCGGAGACCGATGGCGGGATGGCCAGCGAGTCCGAGTACGAGTTTGGTGGCAGCACCAACAACGAGCGCAGTGTTGTCGGTGAGAGCACTCTGTTCCTGCCGCAGGACACCGTGTTTTGGCTGCCATACGCTTTGAGTAAGTTGAATTCACCATCGAATTGACGTGGGCTGGCTGATAAACCGGGTTTCAGCGTTGGTTTCGAAGCACCCGATCTACGACCTCATGCGCGATTACCTCACGTTATCTTGGGCACGGTTTAGCAAGGACGTGCAGGCACACACTCTGCAAATCGCAAAGATTTTGGCGCATCCTGCCCCTCGAGGCGGCGACGTCGTTCGTTTGGATGCCAGCGCTGCCCCGGCCGCCACAAAGACGCACCGTCGCACAGACTCGTCGCAAAGTCAAACCGAGTCCTCGCTCGAGGTCGTTTGTCGGTTTCCGGGCGGCATGGACTTCGGTCGCGGCCTTGTCGACGCTAACCACACAATGTGGCCGCTCTTCAAGGCTCTCGACCTTGATAACATCCTCACTATCTGCGAGGTGGCCATGGCACCAACGGGTCGCGTAATGTTCCTTAGCCGGTACCCTGCCATGCTCGGTGTCGCGGTCCTGACTGTCAAGTACCTTCTGGAGCTGCGGGGCTGGAGCGGCATCGCATGTCCCGTCGTTCACTGTCGCGACGCGCGCATCTACGTCGACGATCCTGGTCCATGGCTCATCGGTCTGCCGACGGAGGCGCGTCACACAGTTCAGGCTGCGCGCGAGGTCTGCGTCGTCGACCTCGATATCAACCATGTCACCTGCGTGTCCCCACCGCTCGGGTACGTGTCGACCAAGGCGCAGCGTGACAAGTACCGCAGGGTGATTCAGAGCGCGTTCGACGCGTACTGGCACCCAGACTGCTCGATCCCGTCCGAGTTCAAGGAGGCGTTCCCCGCAGGCCGCTTCCGTCCGCTCACCAAGATTCAGAGCAAGCGTGCGGGCATCTCGAGCGTCGCGGCCGAGAGCGTCACGCCACCCGAATGGTGGAATGGGCCCAAGGTCATCCAGGCGTTCAACCAGGTTCTGATCGAGAAGAGCAAGAAGCCCAATCTGTTCCGGCGTCTCACCAAGGTTGGCAGGAGGCAGCTCGCGCTGACCACAGCAGAACAACTTATTCAGCTTTCGATCCGCAAGCGGGCGACCGCGTTTGTGGACTCGCGCGACGAGATGGAGAGCAAGATCGGTCGTCTGGCGCGTCGTCTCAACTTCCTCATGACAGAGAGCGATCTCTGGCGTGAGAAGTTTGTCACGTTCGAGAAGTACGCGGAGAAGCTCAGCGTAGAGAGCTCGGACCTGCGCCAGAAGATCAACAAGGAGCAGCGCGAGAGCCGTCGTCTAAGCGGTCTGGTCAGTGTCACCGCTCAGGAGAAGGTCAAGCTGCAAGAGAGTGAGTTCTATTCACGACACGTTGGAGTGTCTAGATCTGACCCGTTTACGCTGCAGAGCTCATCGACACCGAGTCGGCTCATCGCGACGCCACAGTCGAGCTGAACCGCATGCGTCGCGAAATTGAGCGCATGGAGAACGAGCGTGCCGAGATGATCGCCGAGGTCGAGGTACAGATTGAGCGTGCTCTTGCCAGCATGTCCGTTGCCGACATTGGCGACATCGATCTCGATCTCGATGAGGACGATGAAGATCTCTCCAAGTCCCAGCCAGGAAGCCGTCGTCCGAGCTTCCGCGCGACTCCGGCCGCACCCATGCTCGGCGATGTGCGCGCCACCGCGATTCAGGAAGAGGAGGAGCCAGAGCTTAAGAAGGAGGACCAAACACGCAAGTCCTCTATGGAGGAGGATGACAGCAGCGGCAGCTCGATGAGCCGCTTCGACGGTACCACAGCTCTCGCGGATGGAAACCTCTCCGCCGTTGATCTTGGTATCACTGAGAAGAGCGAGCGCATTACGCGCAAGGTTGAAGCAATCCAGAAGAAGGTGAGCTTGGCGCTTGTTCGCATCATGGCGTCTCAAGTAACTGATCACCTCTTTCAGCTCGAAACGGCTCTTGCTAAAGAGCAGAATACACATAGCAGCAGCTACTCGGAAGAGAGCGATGGTGCCGCCCCAAAGCGTCGCACTTCACCTATCACGACACCTCGCTCCCATCTGCGTCCTCCGCGTGCAAACGCTCCGCACAACCTTAGCATCCCCATCGGTACATCCGGCCGCAAGGTGACCAAGGCCGAGTCTGGATCATCTCTTGGTACTGTCCCCAGCGTCTCGCCGAGCACGCCGTCCGGGACGACCGACGATGGTGGATCGGATACAGACTGGAAAAGCGCATACTCGTCTCACTCGGGGCAACCTTCGGGAAACGAAGTTGATGTGCACGTGTACGACTCGGGAGAGCCAGACACTCCACCGCTGAGTGATTTCGGCGGCGCGAAAGCTGGCCGCATTCGTACCGAGTCTATCTCAAGCCAACAGACCGCTAGTGCGCATGATACCGACGGTACAGCCAAAGAGTTTACGACTCGTCCCGCTCGGCTGTCCATGAGTGCTGTCGGCGCATGAAATCGTCCCTTTCTACTCTGGTTGTTGTGGCTCCTTCCCGTGTTGCTCTCGCTCCGCTCTGTCCGCTCTCCGCGCTGCGCGCACCACTGTCTGACCACTGTCTCTCGTTTATCCTGGCTCTCCTCCCGGCGTTATCATTCCAGTGCTCCAAGTGAGCACTCTCGCCATTGTCCCGCAGTGGACCCACTAGCAATACCAACATGCTATCACCTATCCCGTATTCATATCCTTTATCTCTCATACTAACGCTACTTTATGCTACCAAAGCAATTTCCTGCCCTTCCGCAGTCCCTCACTCCTTTACCTTGGCTCCGCACACTCCCCTCGCCATCACGGTTCCCCCTTTGCGCCAACATCTCCTGCTCCCTTGCTTCTTGGTGATCAGCTCGGTCGGATGGTTTTTGTGATTGCTTGTGCAGTATATTCGTACATTCTACGGTACCCGCTGGCCTCGCACTTCTGCTTTTGACTTGCGCGCCGTAGATCGACTCCATTGTTCACCGGTTGCGCTGCACATGTTTAGAAGTGCAAATCCATGAATACCTGCATACTCAACTCTGCGTCTCAGCAGCTCTAATCGCGAATCAGTCAGGAGCTGTTCTTTATTAACACAAATTAACAGTCGACGCACGCACGGCGTTGACACCGAGTTGGGGAAAAAGAGACTACCATGCGCTGACGGCCTGAAAACCGGTATAGTCGAAACATGGCGTGGGCGAAGATCAACCACAAGAGCCACGAGGATTTCTCCGGCTGGGATGAGGAAGAGGACGGCGCGGATGACGATCTGACCTGACGAGAATGAGGAAGAGGGCCAGGAGTACCCTGCCTATAACACAGAATTAACCTAGATGAAGGACTCCTGCCAGGAAAGTGAACTCAAGGCACTATGATCTTGCTGACAATGTTTTATGACGAAGGCTACGGACTTGTTTGCCAATATCGCAATGCGAACCGAGCAACCATCGAACAACCACGCCAACACTTACTGTACAATGGAATACATGGAGTGTGGCATGCTGAGAGCGTTTCCCAGAACGAGGCTGCGTGGGAGAGCGATCGGTGCAGTTGTCCCAATTTGGCAACAGAGTATGCTTATGATAGGCTGACCTAATCTTCACGACTCCCTGCGGGGCGCCGAAGCAGCGGGGCGCCGAAGTCCTTGGGCAATATAAAGTCAAACTGTGGGACAAGTCATCATTTGTAAGCAGGCTCTCATCTTCCACCGAACTCTACTTGGCTTGACATGACCACCCATACCGATTTCCACGACACGACGACGGGCGATGAAGTCGTGGCAGCATTTTCTGCCCAGGTTACAGAACGCATATGTACGTGCTGGGATTGCCAGCAGAACCTGGCTTATGTATTGTCGCTCACGTAGTCCTCATCACTGGTCCTACGACCGGCGGCATCGGCGCCGCAACGGCGACTGCGCTCGCAAAGGGCAAACCGCAAGCAATCATTCTCGCTGGACGTACTCCTGCCAAGTTTCAAGAGGTTGCCGACGAAATTACGCGCCTCGACAGCAACATCAAGGTCATTACCGTAGTCCTCGACTTGGGCAACCTCGCCTCTGTTCGCACTGCAGCGAAGGAAATACTCGACAATAGTAACATCCCACACATAGATGTACTGATTAATAATGCTGGTGAGCATGAGCTCGGGAGTAAAGCAGACAGACAATGACTATAAGCAATGTACAGGCATCATGGCCAAGCCATTCAGTCTTACTCCCGACGGCATTGAGAGCCAGTTTGGTGTGAACCACGTCGGGTACGTGCGGCTCAAACCATACGCTCGCTATTAGGCGCTGAGGTTACGAAGGCACTTCTTGTTGACGAATCTCCTCATGCCCAAGCTGAGGGCGTCGGCGAACCCTACGGTCGTAAACGTCAGCAGCACCGGTTATCTCTTCGGTCTATGGGACTTTAGCGACTACAACTGGGAAACGCGTCCGTACAACATCTGGCGCGGATATGGCCAAGGCAAGCTGGCCAACGTTCTCTTCGCGGTTGCTCTCGCCGAGCGCGGCATACGCTCGACCTCACTGAACCCAGGCAGTGAGTTTTCAGGGGGGAGAAACAATGTTTTCCGATATATTGACGGAGTGCAGTTATCTTTGGGACCCAACTCGGGGCTCACATCCCACCAGAGGAGTGGGGCGTGCTTCAGAAGATGAGGGCTGAGACCCCCGGCATCCCCACGGTCGTCAACCACAAGACTCTTGCGCAGGGCTGTTCAACCACACTGGTTGCCGCACTCGACCCGGGCGTGCCGGTAGCCTCGTACTTGGACGATTGTCAGGTGGCGAAGGTTGATCCACGCGCGGTGGATCCCGCGCTGGCAAAGCAGTTGTGGGATCTAAGCAACAAGCTGACCGGCGAGAACTTTGCGTAGTTCACGACATCTAAGAAGTAATTACGATTAGATATATTTGCAATGAATGTGCTTTTGACAGCGCGGAGGCGGCCACGAATGTTGTAACAAGATAAGAAGTGGATCGAAACAGAGTGATAGGCATGGTAGCCAACAACCGCCCTTGCTACGGTAATTGTTGATAATAGGTTCCGGCGAGGTTTTGAGGAGGTATAGTGCAAGTCGTTAACAAGTCAAAAATGAGTCGATGGTCGTCATTTAGTCGTCAAAGGGGTTGGTGGTGGCAGAAGGTCCTGCATTTAAGGCATTAGCACCCATTGGCAAGGCGATTAAGAACAGACTTACCATCAGATTTAGCCGGTGGAGGAGGTAAGGCATCCTCGGGTTTACTGATACGCTCTGCGCCACTGAACGACCGTAAAGGCTGTTGCTGTTGATTTTTGCCCTGGCCGTCCTTCTTCTTCTTCGACTTGTTCTTGTTCTTCTCCTTCTTGCCCACACCACCCATGTCGTCCTTGTCGCGGGTGTTGAGACGCGCAAAGATACCGGGCCGCTTCTGTTGTGTCAGTGGGTCCATCGGTATCGGGTCCTGGACCTCCCAATCCTCATCGCTGAAGGGATGAGCGTCCTCCTCGCCAGGCTCAATGGTCTCCGTGGGCTCTGCGCGACCTTTTCCTTTTGAACGACGCTTGATAGAGGACGATGAAGCAACTGGGGGCTCTGGGGTGGTTGCGCCGCCGAGTACCCGGCGGAAGACTGGAGGCATCCAGCCGCGCTGTTGCAGGAGAGCACGTTCCTCTGGGTCGGCAGCGCGAGGGAGAGGTAGATCTTCGGATTCTTCTTCTTCTTCGTCGTCGTTGTCTGCATGCAACGCCATGGGCATGTCGTGCCGAGGGGGTTCGGGGACGATGCTACGGGGAAACCTGAAGAGATCAAAGAACTTGGCTGTTCCCGTCCTCTACACGGATTGAGAACAGTTGAAATATAATGGCAAGTTCTGGACTTACTCTGACGCTAGGTGTCGGCAACGGGGTTGGAGTTGAGGTGCCGGAAGCATCGCGCCGCAGCAACGAGCCTTTTCTGCGTAGCTTCGCTAGTGCGAGACTTGTCTTGCTTGCGAATGCCGACTCGGTGTCGTCCTCCTCAGCCCGCTCGCGACCGTCGCGCAGTTCAAAGGTTGTAATACCACCGGTGGAGCAACGCCGCTCGAAGAACTCCCTGACCAAAATGCTCTGCAGGCTCCCGTCGTCTTTCCAGAACCGAATTTTGCAATAAGTCCCGCTACCTGCGGGCTCCTCGACGTAGACGCGGACCATGTATGGCCGCAGACGCAGGGTGTTGAGTTCGAGCACCTTCTCTAGCTGAGTATAATCTAAGTGGTTAAGCTCGTCGGGCGAGATTGAGAATGTCCGTGTCCAACCATGGCGGACGACGAGGCAATTGAGGTAGCCCTCGCGGTGACCGTCATGACGCTTTACAAGCGTTGTCGTGCTGTTAGACGTGAGCTGCGACATCGTACAGAACTGAAAGAGAGTCCGAAAGGGAAGAAAGGGACAAAGGCGCTGCCAGCGCTTGCACAAAGCCGGCGGTCGCTTTATCAGGTCGTCGCCATCACGACTTATCTAAACACTTGTTTGCAACCCTGCCAACGCCTGACACGCGAATGATCAAAGCTCGTTTATCGCTTTACAGCTTCCGGGTCGAGTCATCGATTATCGCAGCCAGCTCGCAACTCGGTGTCACGTATGACATAAGTTGCACAAGCGCCATGTGCGAAGCACGCGAGCGGTATGAATCCCTCGGCTTTTCGCTACTCCGCTGCGTTGCCGCATGACAATCCTGATGACGCTCGTTGTTATTTAGTTGACCACATTCACTTGGCTTAGCATTAGTTGGGAAGTGTGAAGATGATGAACTTGGGCATGCACAAAGCAAGCGGTAGAATTAAGACACTATGGCGCATTGAAGACGGAGAAGAGTATGGATGGGGTTGACGAGTTTTTAGAAGCTAGGCCATGTCCCAGAATCCTGCTCGAAACACTCTTCCCGTGCCTCCAAACGTGTAACCCCGTTGAGATGTGTCGCTTGTGATCGGTCAGACTCATGCGGGTTGGACCACATGGGCAAGTGAGCGATTTCGCAACACACTTTGGGCGGTATGGTATTAACTTTGATAGTCCAGCTGGTCGATGTGATACTGACAGCCTGTACCCTTCCTCTGCCGCAAGCACGCTCCACAAGAAGGTTTGGCCAGATCGCATTTCTGGCAATAGGGGTAGGGTGTAAGCAGCATGACACTAGAAGCACTCGTCCGACTCTACTCACGGTCTTTCGTCTGCGGCAGTTCAGGCATGCCGCACCTGAGCGTGCTCTAATGGTACCGGGGATCGAGCAGTGCGAGCTTTTCGATCGGTTCGAGTTACCACCATGCCCAGTGCTAAGCTGGTGGGGCCTTGCATTGCTCGAAGAGGTCGCGGTTCCTATTGCGCGACTAGAACTGGTGACCTTCACCACAAACATCTGATTTTCGCGACGAGTTCGCTTGGTCGCAGAGGTTTGGGCTTCGAGTGTGTCGCACTGGTCTGCACCATTGTCATCATCGGTCGTCAATGTGTGCTTCCGCTTGGCAGAGACCAAGACCGCACTGCCGCCAGACTGTAGTCCGAGCACTGTTGAGGATATTTCTTGTGGCGGGTGGGCTACACCATCCGGAAGTCGGGCTTGGCCGTCACGCGCCTGTCGGCGAGCCTTGGCTCCGGCACCACGCTGCTTGGTCGGCGGACCATCGGTATACTCTGTGCAGTCGTGCAATTGGTCGAGTAGAGCGTCGCGCTGCATCTTCGCGTCCCGGATGGCGCTCCTTTGACTGGCGTGGTCATCTACGCCTTGGCAGGTGCCGGACAAGGCTTCATAATACCTGCTGTGAGCGTGATACGCAGCGACCTGAAGCCTCACGAGTTCGAAATTTTGCAGCGTAGTGTCCGACTTTACGTTTGGGTCGAATTGGTGTAGACAATGTTGGTCCCAGCGTGGCTCGATGTGGTGCAATGAGTCGGTGGACATGGCGAACATGCGGCTGACGGTTGAAATAACGGAAGGACGAAGACAACGTGAAGTGGGAGAAGGACAACCGCTAGGTCAGATTGTTCGTGCGTCACTGCTCAAATAGCGCGGCAAGGGATCGCGGAAGAAGTGGCGGTGGATTTAGACCGAATCCTGCGACTTTAGGGCCGGAACCACGGGGCTACCAACCATATGAATCCCACCATAGTCGGTCAAAGATTCTGCGTGTAAAATCAATGCGATGCTTTTATAGCACGTGCAGACCTAATGGCACAGATAAAATGTAATAGTAAAGGTAAAACGGTTCATGAGCAGCATATCAACTCGCCATGTCACCGAAGAAGCCGAAAGTCGATCCACTTGAGAGAAAACGGTTAGGACATGAGCCATGCTAGTAAGAACATGAGTTCTCACCAAACACACCAACGCCGATACACCTCAGTCAGAAGTCAAGTCGATGATTCCGTCATCTCCAACTCGGACCTGTATTGGCGACACCTCTCGCTTGACAGGTCGTTTCCTCTGTGTTCGACTTTTTCGTCGCCGTGGGGCGGGGTGTGCTCATCGCCATCACTGATAGTCAAGTCGACCACCTGTCCGACACCGAACGGGAATGGTTTGCGCTCGGGCGGTGGTGAAACACCGAGATCATCCGCCTCCTCCGCCTCAAGATTTCGCAGCTCATTCTACGTCCAAGTAAATCGTCAGAAGCGAGACTTCAGACTAGGCCTTGCTCACCTTCAGATCTTGCATTCGCTTGGCGCGCTTATCCATTCGATCAACGCTCAGCATTTGCTTCTTTGCAGGCTTGACGTCCACCTCGGTGTCGTCTGCTGGTCTTTTTCGGGGATTGGACGATGAAGATGAGGCAGCCGGCGGCTTTGAGTTCGCAGGAGATGTTGCTGCCGCTCGAGGAACGATTTCTTGTGCTTCCAAGAATTCTGTTCGAGCTATGAGAGAACGGTCTCGGTCGTTCGGCATCGCAGCCACTGACCTCTAGACCTGTACTTGAAGACGAAGGTCACGTACGGAATTGCATCGAGTAGGTTGTAGGGAGTTGATAGAGCGTAGCGCACAGGCTCAACGCTCGACACGGCACCAGTACTTGTGAATCAATGAGGATTGATTTCGCGTAATTCGCTGAGTGAATGAAAACGCACCCGACCGTCTGCCCACCCAGAACCAGCTTCTTGTTCTGTTCATGAACGACTTCGGCTTTTGGAGTGTTCATCACGATCCTGCTGAGTTCACCTGAACCCGTGCGGAGGCGACGGTTCAATGTCAACCGTATTGTGCCCAGGTTGGGGTCTGCTTTCACGTCCAATTTCTCTTGATCCTCTGCAAGAAACGTTAATAAAATACAGTAGTCTGATATGTAGCAGCAACAGCACCTGTTGTCTGAAGTGCTGCAAATTGCAGCGTGGTGAATGTAGTCGGTGTAGGACGCATGCCTTTGAGAGTGAAAGAATCCGGCCCCGCGCACGTATGGTCGATCTCTTTGCCGTCAATTTCAGTACGCTGATTGAAGTTTGGTCTGAAGCCGTTTGTTGTCTGTTCCATCTGGATAGTGAAGCCCTGAGTACAACGGTCAGTTTGCGGTCGCACGAAATAGCGCACTATCGCAGCCTGCGCACCTTGCCCACTTCCGATGCAATCCAACCAGAGATGGTGTTGCCGTTGATTGATGGCTCGTATGTGTCGAGCCGCTTGCCATCTACAAGCACGGCTGCCCGAAAGCCTGAGACGACACGCCACATGCGATCTCAGCATTGTCATTCGCGCTTTTGGCGAATTTAATGGAAGCACCTTGTAGTTCAAGCATCTGAGGGGTATTGTCAATGCTGTGGCGCGTGGTTGGTCTTGGTGGTCGTGCGCGCGAACGAAACCAGAAGCAAGAGAAGCGGAGTGTTAGCGGAATTGCCGATCCACCCGCAAAGTCCGCCACAAGTGCACCAGGCGGCGTTTCCCAAAAATCACTCAAAAAAGAAAGAGCCAGATGTGTCCGAAAAGACGATATACAGCGTTTGATTTCACTATGTTTTACACTTTTGCCTGCTGACAGTACATCCTCTACTTTGCCTGAAGACGGAGTTCTGACTCTATGTCTCTAAACCTTGGCTCTTTGAACTTCGCGCTGAGCACGAGGGCTGGCGCCAGTAGCGACTTCAGCACAGCCTGGCTTCCTGGCGCGACGACGAAAGCCTGTCCAGAGTAAGCACTAACATTGCAACCACTCGCTTGCATACTACTCACCAGATTGCCCAGGGAGATAAGTCCACGGTACGCTGCCTCCGGCTCCGAGTCCTCGCCTAGTAGAACCTACAGGAAGGTTGGATGTCGATACACAGGCACACTGAATCATGCTAACCTGATTGAGGACCTCCAGAACTTCTGCGCCGACCAACTGCTTCCTGCCTTTGACAGCCATGACAGAGATACTGTAACAAAATATATAAGTTTCGGTAAAAGCGAGTCAGCGACAAAGCTCACTTCAACACGATCGTAGCGAGCGCGATGCGATGCTGTTTGCCCAGCGCCGCATACGGCACCTTCTTCAGCTCCGCGAAGACCGGCGCGACCCACTGCGCGCTCGCATCGCTATTCGCAAACTGCGCGACGTTCGCGAGCGTCCTCAAGGCCAGCAGCGTGTTTGTGTCGCGCGTCTTGGGCAGCGGCACGCTCGCCCAGCCCGCCTGGACGTCGGCCGCCACGAGTAGCGCGCGCGCGAAGTGCAGGCTCTCGCCATCCCCGGCGAACGCGCCGGGCGAGAACGCAGCAACGAGCCGCGCGAGGTCGAGCACGGGGAACCGCCGCGACTCGTCCCAGCGGTCCAGATGCTGACGAGCAACTCAATCTCGAGGTTGTCGAGTTGTTGTTGCACGGCGGGGTCGAAGCTCGCGTCTGTGGACGCGTCCGTCAGGAATGTGAAGATCGTGTCCAGCGTTGCGACCTCTTCTGGCGCCAGGACTTGCGACATCAACGCCTGAGAAGGTCAGTGGATGGATATATAGTTGGCCATACGCATACCGGGTCTGCGACAGCTGCATCGTTCAGTTGATGGATTTTGGTGCGCATCGCGGTTAGGTTTGCCTGTTTGAAAGACAATGGTGCCTTCTGCTCTGATCTTCAGTTCAGCATTCTATTCCGGATAACTTACATACCACGGGTAGCAGCTTGGGCTTTGCTGTAGCTGCAGGCGGCCGTCTCGACGACGCTCCAGTAAACGGATCCGGATTTCCTCCGCCCTGGGTAAAGGTGGTACTCGGCGCGGATCCAGCACGATAGGCCGACCTGCCTGTGTATGGATCGACAAAGTCGTTGCTGCTCGCGCCTAACGTGACACCAGCAGTATTCTTCTCAATGAACCGTACAACCTCATCCAGGTATGTCAGCGGCAGGTCGTTGTTCTGTAGGAACCGCTGCGCCGCAAGATACGGGTTCTCCGAGACGTTGTACGGCAGCTTGAGCGGCGGCACACCCTCCTGAATGTCGACGTCAAATACGTAGTCGTATTCGCGCCCGTCGTAGATCTGTCTGCGTCCTGGCCCAGGTGCGTCCACAACGTCGCCTATCTTCTGCCACGATGCGGTGGCCATGGACCACTGGTACGCCTCGACATTTTCGCCGTTGAGGATCATCAGGTTCTGTCCATCCCTGCGGCCCTGTTGCCCTAGTGCCTCCAATCCAGGAAGGTCGCTCTTCTTGACATCGCCGACCTGCTGCGATGGAAGCGTCTGCCGTGCCACTTCCTCGTCGTACGACTTGAGATCGCCCTCACTTGCCCATCGGTCCGGCGACTCGCTGAAGATGCGCACGACACCATCGCTGCTGCCAGTCACGATGTCGCCGTTGGGCATGGACGCGACCGACCAGACTGAGATGGCAGGGTGGACAATCGTCTGTACGACTTCGGTGCCCTTCCAGATGCGCGCTGAGCGATCCTCTCCAGAGGAGACAAGGTCGCCGGATGGCAGGGTGGCCAGGGAATAGACAAAAGAGGTGTGGCCAGAAAGCTTGTAAACGACGTCCCCGCTAAGCGTCCAGATGATGATCTCGCTGTCGTTGGCACAGGACGCGAAACCAATGTCGGGTAACCTGGCAAGACCGCGCACGACATCGGTGTGGCCAGGGAAAGTGGAGGAGACCTTTCCGTGCTTCCACAGTTTAATGGTCTTGTCCGCAGAGCCTATATTGTATGAGAAGTTGGTTGAGGGATGATATTGAGAACTTTTACCAGTCAGGTATTGGTCGTCCTCGATGGCAAGAACCGCCCAGACCGCATGTTCGTGGCCTTTCAATTCGAGTGCTGGCTGAAACCCAACCCACACGCGTGCGGTCCTAAATAAAACAAATAAGCTTTTTGGATATCAATATTCGAGAGTACAGACTTGTCCCAAGAGCCAGAAATGATTGTCCCATCCGGACGCGCGTCGAGCGTGCATACGTTCTCCGTATGCCCGATGAGCGCATAAACAGGCTCCGGTTTTGCCTGCGGATCGAGAGAAAAGACGTTGATGACGGTGTCTTGGCCACCCGTCACAGCGTAGCCTGCACCACGATGTCAAGTTGCGGCCAGATCTCGGTAAATGTGGCGTCGACGCGCGTACCCGCTGGTGCATCAGCCGTCGGTGGGATGTATGTGAGAGAGTTGATGTATCGCGAGCCGGAGCTAAATGTTTGGCTAGGTGCAAATGCGTTGGATGAGGGCGAGCGGGTCCATGCCATTGCTGTGGCGTCGCGAGACGCAGAAAGAACCAAGCTGGGAGATGGCCCAGCGACTGCTCGAACCTTGGTACAATCAGATTAGTGTTGCCTGTCTAGTAACACAAGTGAGTTAACACATACATCTGAAGAGTGCGCTGTCAGAGTTGCTGATAGCTTGTACACCATGGTGGTGGAGGAAAAGTGTAGAGGTCGATCGGCGTTTGCCAGCGAGCGCGACATTCCTCCTTTGCCTTTGACATTCCACTCATGGACGACAAGAACGCCGTCTGTCAAATGTAAGCTCTCCATTTCTAATCTGACTCTATACAGTACCGCAATCTGATTGTCACAAAGCCAGATGTCGCCGACAAATGGCAAAATACACATGTCCCAAGTGCAACGCGCCATACTGCTCATTGGTGTGCTTCAGAGCTCAGGTAAACCCGCAAATTGGCCTTTATTGCTGGATTAAGTGCTCATGTTACGCGTCAGACCCATGATCAGTGCTCCGAAGGCTTCTACAAACGCGAAGTTGAGACCGAGATTCGCAGCAACCCAACGAAGAGCGCCAAAGAACGTACCGACATGATGCATCTTCTTCAGCGGTTTGAAGAGACGAGTGCCCAGGAGGACGACGATGCTTTTGTTGAAGAGGATGACGACCTTACTTCGCGGTTGGACGCTCTCGATCTCGGTATGGCGCGTCTTCATTCTCAGGTTGTAGCTCAACTCGCTTCAGGCAACGCAGAGTTTGATACAATATGGTCTGCCCTCAATGAAGACGAGCGCGCCAGGTTTACGTCTTTGACTCGTGCTAGTGACGGAATCGGTGTTCAGCAACTCCTAGTCGACTCGGGCGAAGCTCCATCACCGTGGTGGATTGAACCAGAGCCTCTAGGAGAGAACGAGGCCGTGCCAAGCGCGCCTGGTCCGCTTTCGATTGATTCTGAGTTGGTGGAGCGGGCTTCAAATGCTGCTGGTACTACATTGCTCTTCAATGTCTTGGCATTGCTGTAGGTCGAGTTTCTTTCCTTATGGCTATGTCTGAGACCCTGCAGTCTTGCGTACAGTCATACGGTTCGGACATTTGGCTTGTCTTCGCTCAAGTCCTGCGAGGAGCTCGGCGGCGACAGCATTCAGCAACTCTTCTCCGAGCTAGTGCCATTCGTGGTAGAAAAACGGTCCACCACTGCCTTATTAACCGTACAAGAAGCGGTCAAATTCATTTGGTCAAGGAAAGAGAGCGTGCGTCTGTCTGTGCTGCCCATTGCTCTAGCCAACAATCTGCCAGTCCCCAGAACACATTGCCACCTTACTCTCAGACGCTCAACACCTGCTCATGCCGCTCCCCATAGCCGAGGTCAACGATGAAGGCGGGTCAAGCACACCCATGGCCGGCCAGCACCATCGTGCACTGCGAGCGTTGGGCGATCTGTCGGCATTCTTTGCGAAACGTGGAAAGACTACTGCGCACGTTAGGCCGAAGCTGCTGTTTTACGCAGCGCATGTTGTCTCTAGGCCTATGGCGGCATTTTCTGCCTTGAAGATGGAGATTGAGGCCGAACAAATACGAATGGCGGTTGTGTTACCATGATGTATGCTTCCTTGTGGTCAGCGACTTTTGTAGCTTCGATAATCGAGCTAACTATCTATAAGCAGATCGATCAGTGCTAGCTAGATGCGCACGACAGCTCTGCGCAATGTATAAAAGAACGCCCACACCCGGAACGAAGTAAAGATCGCGAGCCCGAGGGCCTGCTCACGAGCTTCACTCGATCCTACTGTCGACGATATCGAGAACGCAGCGCCTTAGCCAATAGCTTACGGCTGGGAATGTCTAGTGGATTATGTCGAGTCTCCTTTGTGGTCCTCGCGTATCACATTCAGATAGATAGCGTCGCGACTTGCTCTGTCTGTTGTTGTATTTCACCCAGAATGGCACCTGCTTGCTGAACACGAGGACACTGTCATTTTTGTTGACATTGCCAGACATCGTCTCCAGCAGCAGCAGCAGTTTCTGATACATAGATCCAGTATGATATGCAACGGCAGAACCCCTCTGAGTAGATCTGAGTTGAGTTCGGTCGGACGATGCCCCTGAGCGGTTCACGAAATGCGTCATCCAAGTCCGCCACTTCAATCTCTACCTCCCGGATTCGCGCGACGCGCTTTACACGCGTCTTCGTCTCACTCTTGCGCCAAAGTCCATTCGGAGAGCTTAGGCCCACATGGCCTTCCTCCTGAAGGACCTCATTGGCTCGGTACTATTCAAATGCTCTGATAATGGGAGGAATGCTCACATCCACATGCGCAGCTCATGCGCATGTTCACAGCGCCGTATTTCGAAAATGTCGACCTTAATTCGCTGAATTTCGGCTTGACTCAAGGTGCGAGTCTTCTGTCGGCGTGTAACTTCCCCAATGCTCACTCGAAACGCGGCAGGCAATGCGACGCTCAGCAAGCTGCGTCTCAAGCGCGGCGCTTTAGACAAGTTCCATCTTCCAGTGGACGTTAAAGAAGGTCTGATATAGGTGCAATCTGAAATATAGTTTGCTCATCAGGCTGAAGGATTCTTGGGCGAGCTACGCCTCAAGATCCCCTGGCGCAACCTTTCGGCGCAACCATGCGAGGTCTATCTCGAGAACCTCTATATTCTCGTTGTGCCCGCCGCTTCCGGCAAGGTAATGCGACCTTATATTGCGATTCTAATAGCACCTGCTGATATCATCACAGTACGATCCCAAAGAGGAGGAGGAGCGCGCCCAGTCGGTCAAGCAGGATCGCCTCGAATCAGCCGAACTCCTGCAACTGCGTGGGAGTCTGCAACTGCTCAAGGTTAGTTGAATTGGTCCTCTTCCGTACCAGTAACGAGCTCTGCTTGGTTTGCGCCGCATGGCCGATGAAGCTTCGCCCCTGTCGCTGTCGGTTAGACTGCGGCCGCATCATCTACACCGGCGATTTCACATCGTCTATTCTCAAAGGAGTAGTTGCATAGGCTGACAAATGAATCTGCAGAGAGCGACGCCGCGCAGCAGGGCTTCATGGCGAGCTTGACGAGCAAGATCATCAACAACCTGCAGATCACCGTCAAGAACATCCATGTCCGATACGAGGACTCCCTCAGTAACCCTGGCCATCCATTTGCCGCCGGTGTGACACTTGAAGGGTTCACTGTCCACTCGACGGATGGCGACTGGAAGCGTGCTTTCACTCAAAGCACCAAGCAGGTCGTCTACAAGCTCGCCCAGCTCACGTCTATGGCCGTTTACTTCAACACCGACACTGAGAGCCTTGCCGGGCTCTCTGTTGATGAGGCACTCAAGAAGTTCACCTCTCTCATCGCTACCTGCGATCACACGCCAGACCACCAGTTCCTGGTCAAGCCCATCTCGGCGGAGGGCAAGATTACCGTCAACCCGCACATCACGAGCGAGATTCCGCACATCGATGTCAATGTCTCGCTCAAAGAAATCGGGCTGGTCGTCAACGACGAGCAGTACCGCGACGTCATCTCGACGGTGGACATGTTCCACTTCTTCGTGAGGCACAACCAGTACCGCAAGTTGCGCGACTTCACCGCCGAGTCGAACAACCGGCCCCGCGCGCTACTGCTGTTCGCCGGCCGCGCGATCCTTGCGGAGATCCACGACAAGAACAAACGGTGGTCGTGGGCGTGGTTCGCGCAGCGGCGCGACGAGCGCTGCAAATACGTCGACTTGTTCAAGAAGTCTAAAGTCTCGACGCTGGCACCGTCTGAGGCGACTGAGCTTGCGACGCTCGAGCGCAATCTCGTGTACGAAGACATTCGGTTCTACCGCTCAATTGCGCGTTCGCAGATTCGCAAGGACAATGCTGCGCGTAAGAGCATGGAGGAGCGGCGCAAGCGCGAGCAGCCGCAGGGCGGTGGCGGGTGGCTGGCGTGGGCGTGGGGCTCCGGCGGGTCGAACACTGCGCAGTCGCAGGACCAGTCACTCGATACTCTCGACGAGGACAAGAAGCAGGAGCTGTATCAGGCGGTCGAGTACGACGAGAAGTCGGCCGTGACGGCGTCGCTCGAGACGCAGCGCGACACGCTCAAGATGCGCATCAGCGCCGAGCTCGACAAGGGCACGTTCGACCTGCGCAGCGAGCCCAACGGCGCCAATAACGAGGTGCTTTCTGTCGTGTTTTCGAACTTTTCGGCGAGCTTTCTGCAGCGGCCGGATAACTTCGAGGCCAGGGTCGGTTTGGACGGTTTCTCGGTGTACGATGGCACGACACGAGATACGCCGTATCACCAGATCGTGCGTGTCAAGGACGAGCACTCGCGAGCCATGAGCACTTCACCCGGGACCGACATCGACGCGAACGAAGGCCATGCGAACCGGTTCTTCTTTGCCAAGTACGAGCAAAACCCGCTGGACGAGCGCGCGGACGGCGGCTTGACGGTGCGCATGCGATATATGGAGATCATCTACCACAAAGAGTTCGTCGAGGCGATTGTCAAATTCTTCAAGCCGCCGGCGAGTCAGCTGGAGTCTGTTGAGGCGCTGTTGGTGCGTAAAGCGGGTCATTCATTGAGCTCTATGTGCTGATTATCTGCACTAGGACGCGGCGTCTGAGACTCTGGAAGGGCTGCGGAAGGAGACTCGTGCTGGGTTAGAGTATGCACTACAGACCCACAAGACCATCGACATCAAGCTCGACATGCAAGCTCCCATCATTATCATCCCAGAAAAGTAACGCAAATCTTCGAACGGCTCTTTGTGTACTCATGCAATTTTGCAGGATCACGACAACGCAGTGTCTGCACCTCCTGATCGATGCCGGTCATATATCTGTCAAGAGCAATCTCGCAGACAAGAGCGCAAGACAAGCGCTGCAGCATAAGCGCAGCCAGGCATACACTGATGACGATCTTCGCAGCTTAGAAAACCTGATGTACGACAAATTCGTTTTGAATCTCAACGCAGCTCAGGTGCGCACTTCATCAACACTCTCATGATATAACTCAAACAAATGTTTTAGTTTGTCATCGGGAACGGGTTGGACGCATCTCTGGCAGCTTTGCGGGAAGATACCCCTGCAGCGCAGAGCTTGCACATTCTCGAGAGGATCAACATCGATCTCGAGGTCTCTAAGTCGATTGTGCCCAGTGCAGTCTACCTCGCGAAGATGCGAGTGGCTGGCCATCTTCCGACGCTCAAAGTCAATTTCTCCGATGCGAAGTACAAGTCCATCATGCGCTTCATCGACGTGGCTATCCCGAACCTTGGCGACGACCCGGCGCCAGGCGTAGGCGCAGTCAGACCACCACTTCGGCCAGGTGGCGGAGAAAGCAAGTCCAACACTCGGTTCCGCCTTCCATCTGTATTTCGCAGCCAAGCAGAGTACAACGTCGAGGACGCGCAGGATGAGGACGATGAAGGCGAGAAGGATGATGGCGATGAGTTCTTTGAGGCATCGGATGGCGTTGCGGCCGACATCCACCAGCACGCGTTCGAGATCAACTTTAAGGTTGACAAGCTGCAGGCCACAATGGCGAAGGTCGGACGAGATGGAAGCGAGCGCGTTCTTGGTGACATTGTGTTGCAAGACTTTGATTTTGGGTTTGTTCTGCGACGTTTCGACATGAAGGTGGATGTCGGTCTGCGGTCACTAGCAGTCAACTCGTTCAGTGCCAAGGGCGAGCCAATGGCGCTGTTAACATCGAAGGATGTCGACGTCAAAGAAGAGCGACAACTGATGCTGGTCAAGTACAAGCGCGTACAGAAGATTTCGCCCGAGTACCTCACTGTCTTTGAGGGCATTGACCAGAGTATCGATGCGGCGCTCTCGACATTTGTGTTGCATGCTGAGCCAGAGCCCGTCATCACGCTCTTCAACTTTGTCATGACCACGTTCGTGCCGGCCAATAATGGGCCACAGCAACCGACGCCTGCGACGACACCATCCACAGAGATCAAGCAGGAGCTGAAGGAGCAGATTGTCCTGCCCGGACCTCGACCCGCAGCCGAACCCGAACCGCCTAGCGACAAGATCTCAGTTCACGCCAAGCTCGACAGTTTCCAAGGTTTGCTGGCATCATTCTCGTTAGTCTCGTGTGCTGACCCGTCGCACAGTTATCTTGGAGAATGTTGGAGTCCGTCTCGCAACTTTGTCCTTGTCCGCCGCCGACGTGACTGTACTCGTTGCGGGACCGGAGCTACGTGTTGCGGCGCGCCTGCAAGATATCTCCCTGACGGACGACACCAATACTTCGACTTCGGACCCAGAAGCGTCGCAACTCCTGTCCATTGAAGGAGACGAAGTCGCCAACTTGGTGTACGAGACGTACGACGTCGCGAAGCAGCCGACCGAGAACCGCGTCAACTCCTCAGTCTCATTCCACGTTGGAGCCCTCAAGTTCCGCTTTGTTGAAGCGCCTTTGCACGGCATCTATTCGTTCCTCATCAAGCTCGCTCGTCTCAAGAGCCTGTACGACGCTGCTGCGCAAGCAGCGGTTCAGCGCGCGTCCGAGATCGAAGTGCAGAAGATGAAGCTCGACGTTTCTGTGCAGTCTCCTGTCATCTACGTTCCCTGGGCCGAGCGTGATAGTCGCGACTTGCTGGTCATCAGGCTCGGCGCCATCAAAGCGGAGAACACGTTCACAGCCAACGAGAACCAAATGACGGCCAGTCTTCGCGGAATTCAGGTCGCGTCCACCTTCATCCATAACAGCCAACCATCCAACTTGAAGCTCGTCGACGACATAAACATCACGGCAGAAATCTTTCAGCCGCTGAAGGTGGACCGTGCGGTCAACACCAGCCTCCCGGACACCAGGGTTAGTGCTGAGTGAATACTACATTGTGTTATATTGACCATCCTCCAGGTCTCTGTCAACCTATCGGACATCAAGCTCGCTTTGACGCAAACTCAATATCAGCTGTTAATGTCGATGGCTCAGGCAGTTCCACGTGTCTTTGCCGTCGATGGAGCCGCAGAGGCATCAGTACCCAGTACACCAGCAGTCGTGCCATCACCTCCTGTTGAACCGGCAGCTATCGATTCTCGTCCATCCACCGACCTTCAGCCGGAAATTGTTGTATCTTGGGATGCCGGAAAGCTCATTTGGACCTCTCTCGATGTCGAGGTTATCGTTCGCTCCATCAAACTTCAGCTATACGATGCGCATGCGACGGACGAAGCGTCTTTGAAGAACTCCGGGATTGCACGCTTTGCTCTCAATGACAACGCCGTTCGCTTGAAAATGCTGTCAGATGGCGCGATGGAGGCAGAGGTCGTGCTAAAATCCTTTACCATGGGCAACACGTTCCCTGGCGCATCTCGCTTCCGTGAGATTATCCCCGCGGCGAAGCACGACCGTAATCAGTTCATGATTCTGTACACTGCCTCGGGAGGCGCCGACAAGTCTCAGCTTGCGGTCATCAACATCGACTCCCCGCACATCATCTTCGCTGTCGACCCCGTATTTGCTTTGATGCACTTCTTCACATCCGCCACGCAGGCGAGCACGCTGCAGATCGCTGAGGACGAAATTCCTGAACTAGCCGAGGCGCCTCCGCCAGTATCTCAAGGACCAGGAATTGATTTCCGAATTGATATACATGACGCATCCATTATCGTTTTGGAAAGCGATGCTGAAAGCGACACACAAGCAATTGAACTCTCCATCCAGCAAGTTGCATTGTCACAGCAGGCATGTTGACCACTTCTTCATTATTCATACGCGTTGCTCACCACTTTCCATCTCAGGGCGTCCTTGCCATGAATGTTAACAAGCTCGGGATGTCGCTCTTCCAGATGAATGCTCCTCATGACAAAGTCAGCTTCATCGACGATTTCTCTATCACTCTTTCCATGGACAACCGCAAGGTCGCTCAGCATCAGCTCACCAGCATCCAAGTCCAAGTAGAGCCGGTCATTCTTCGCGCGTCATACCGCGACATCAACTTGATCATGAGCATCGTCAACAAGGCTATCACGCTCTCGACATCGAGTGACGCCGGAAAGTCACCGTCATCACTCGCGCTCTCGGACACAGCGTCGCCCAAGCCGACGACTACGAAGTCTTTCAAGCGCCCGCTTGCATCTGCGGTCTTCACCGGCCCGCATGCACCTCAGTTGATTCTAACGAAGGAAGAGGTTAGTCTGTCTCTTGTTGCATGACGCAATGCTCACTCGGGCTTTAGCTCAATGCCGATTTCGGTGGTTTCCGTCTCATTCTAATCGGAGATGCACATGAAATGCCTGTGCTTGATTTGAAGACCAAGCAGTTCCAGGCAAAGGCAAAAGACTGGTCCGGAGAGGTAAGTCAGCTTAATTATCAAGTTGATGTTCGTAAACTCTTTCGCAGCTCTCAGCAGCCATTGCGATTTCTACCGATATCAAATACTACAACTTCACGAACTCGTACTGGTCAGTCATATGTTTTCTATCTCTTCGACGTCCGCTCACCTTTTACCAGGGAGCCATTCATGGAGCAGTGGCCCTTCGTGGTGTCGGTCACAAAGGGAAGTCCAAACGGCGCCATGACTGTCACGTTATCGTCGAAGGAACGGTTGGAACTCAACATCTGCGCAACTGCAGTTGAACTTGCGCTCGCCGCAGTCAACTCTTTGACGAAGGAGACGGATCGTGCCAAGAAGGAGAGAGGTGGCGACAAGCCGTACCGGATCGCCAACAACACCGGTCACCCTGTTCGTATTTGGACTGATGGACAAACGGACACTTCGCAAACTCTACAAGATGGCAAAACTGCAGACTGGGCATTTGATGATTGGCGCGCCGCGCGAGAGGTCAGGCTTCCCGGTTCCAGCTGTCATTCTCTGACCCATCTTTCTAGCATGTTTCGTCCGTCGGCCGCCATAACAGACTATCAATCGAGATTGAGGGCAAGCCTTGGGAGGCCTTGCAGGGAATTCCTGTCGATCGTGAAGGCCAAAAAGCAATCACCTTGCGCCCGAAGATCGATCAACTGGGTACTCGGCTCATGTGCGACATCACGGTCGACAACAATGTCAAGGTTGTTACATTGCGGTCCGGCTTCAAGATTGAGAACAAGACGCTCTACCCCATTGAGATATCTCTAGGCATGGAAACGCAGCCTTACATGGTCAAGAAACTTCGTAAGATGATGATCTCCCTTTTTTGACCTGTTTCTGATTGTATCCCAGCCCCGAACCACGACTTTTCGCTGCCACTCACGTCGGAGACGCACAACATTCGTATCCGACCTGATGGTAAGGCTCTCAAACATTTCGATTCATGACTTGCTCACGCCCAATAGCCGGCTTCGGATACCGCTTCTCTCATGCGTTCGATTGGCAAACCTTGATCAAGCAGCCTGTACAGTCCATTGCTTGCCAACACGAAAGCACAGCGTCAAGAAGTGCGGCACCAGCCAAAGGTCAAGAACCGCCCTTCCACTTCCACGCCTCCGCTTCGTACGACATAACGGATCCCAACGCCAGGTATAGTTCATGATTTACTATTTAAACTCCGCTGAACTTTGATCAAGAAAATATCCCCGCTTAACGCTGCGTTTGTTTTCGCCGCTCGAAGTGGAAAACCTCTTGCCGTACGACATCGACTACCTGGTGTTCGATAAGAACACGAATCTTAGCTGGGGCACGTTCTTGCGGCGCGGTGGTCGCATGCCCGTTCACTTCACACAGCTCAGCCACCTTGTGCTGCTGAATGTCAAGATCCAGGATCCTGGTCAGTCCGAGGATATTGTTCTAACTCGGCTGACAAATGACTTTGTGCACAGCGTACAAACAAAGCGAATTCGCAATCGTCAACACGGACAGGTCATCAGACTTCGAGGTAGAGAGGAAAATCAATATCCAGGATTCACAGGGTCGGAGTCTCTCTTTGAGACTCAACTATGTGTGCGTTTGGCTGTTCCGTTGAGACATTTGGCTTCTTACTTAATGCCATAGGCGGTTCCCGGACGCTGGTGGAGCCTTCAAGGCGCAGATATATTCGCCATTCGTGCTGTTGAACAAAACAGGACTGCCTTTGACTGTACGGCCAGGCAAAGGTCCGGCGACGAAAGAGATCGCGGGAGCGCCGGCAGCATGTTTGTGATCTCCTTCCTCCTGTAACGTTTCAGCTGATACTGTTACTCTAGCTGATCACGAAAATGTGAAGCCTATTTGTATGTCGTCTCTAGAACCCGATGTGTACCGTTTCTTACGGCTGTTCGCAGTGCTATCGTCCCCATCCACCAGAAAGGACAGCGACTTCAGCTTCAAGCTGCCTGCTACTTCTTGGTCCAAGGTTTGCTATTGTTTGTGTGTGAGAAGCAGTTTAACAACTCATGAATTACTTTCAGTCTGTTCATTTTGAAGCTCCAAGCGCCGAGAATGAGCTGGTCATTCCAGTGGCAGGAGGATCCGCATCCAGCAACATGAACGTTGGCGTCTCTTGGAAGGAAGGAGAGGGCAAGTATAAGCTGTCCAAGGTCATCACGATCACGCCTCGCTACATCATCAAGAATGCACTCCCAGATGCCGTGATGTTCCGGGAAAAGAGTGTCGAGTTGCAAGACGAGAACGTGTTACAACCAGGGCTGCGCAAATCGTTCTTCACCTTCAAAAACTACAACCAACACCTGCTGACATTTGCTTACCCCGGTTTGAATTCGACGTGGTATGTAAGAATCTCTTGAAGTTAAAGTTGTTGCTCACGTTACATGCAGGTCTTCAGCAATCGCTATCAAAAACCTTGGTTCGGTGCACATTAGAATGGGTGACCGTGCCAACGAACACCTTCTTCGCGTCGATGTTCAGACGGAAGGCGCTACTGTATTTGTAACGCTCAACAGGGAGACGGACCGCTGGCCATTTGTGATCGAAAATCGGAGCGACTATACGATCAAATACTGCCAGGTGGTGCGTGTATATCGTGCTATGATTGAGCTCAACTCGAACTCAAATGTAGGACGACGATCACGAGGGACCGACACTTAGCGACTGGCGTCACGCAAAGTATCCGGAAGTTTACGTGCTGAATCCGCGCTCCAGTATGGACTACGCATGGGATAATCCAGCTAGTGTTGACAAGGCAATTATGCTATACGCCAACGGCCGCGTACGCAAGGTCGACATCATGGAGATAGGAGCTCTTCTGCCATTTGAATTTCCTGTAAGGCATCAAGTCAGTTTGTAAACCACGCTAATCTGCTCTTTCTAGCTCGAGTTTCCCACCCCTGCCGCAGCTTCGTCTATCCCAAATCGTCGCAACAAAATGACAGCCGCGTCGCTAGATGTCAAAGCCGATGGAAAGCGCCAGATCCTCACCATCTCGCCATACCGCGCCGAAACGAGCATGTACAGGCCGCGCCGCTCCGCTATGGGCACTTTGAGCCGTTCGGACACCCTGACGAGTGTGGACGGTTTCGAGGCGGTCACGCAGGACTCGACGCCAACGTTCATTTTCAAAGTCGATTTCAGCGGATTCGGCCTATCGCTGATGAACAAGAACCTGTTGGAAGTGGTGTACTTGTCGGTGAAGGGCCTCGATGTCGAGTACATTCTCACGGAGACGTCGCATGGAATCGGGCTCAAGTGCCAGACAATCCAGCTGGACAACCAGCTGCAGGAGGCGCTCTACCCTGTCATTCTGCAGCCAACGCCACTCCAGCGTAACAGCACTCAGACCAGCGCGCCGCCAGTGGTTCAGATTTCGCTCATCGTGCTCAAAGACCAAGGTTCGAAAAACCCCGCTCACAAAGGTTTGCATCGTACTGATTGCTCACAGCCCACGGTGTCACCTTCATCAAATACGCGTCTGTACTTCTGCAAGCCTTGACCGTACAAACAGACGAGGACTTCTTGTTCGCGCTGCTTGATCTGTCAAAGCTCAAAGGCGCGTCGTGGGAGCATGAGCAGGACACGTGCGTACCGCCACTCGCTTCGAGGGCTCTGCTGACAGTTGCCCACAGTGTACTCATTCAAGATGCTGGAGATATAGTAGAGCCGTCCGGTCCGCCGAAAGATGCTATGGAGCTGTACTTCGAGGTCCTTGAACTGCAGCCCATCCAACTCTCTATCTCGTTCATGCGCACCGATCGGGTAAACTCTGAAGACAGGCACGTCGTGTGGGAGCTGTGATCTGTACCTGTCGCTGATACCAGTTCCCGCAGGCTAATCACGACGAACCCTCTCTCGTTCCTTGTCAATGCGGTGACTATGGTTGTCGGCAACATCAACGACGCATCGCTCAAGATGAACGCGCTGGCGATCAAAGACATGCGAGTGACCGTGCCGGAGCTGCAGACGCGCCTCATCACGCACTACAAGGACGAGGTGCTCCGGCAGCTTTACATGATCCTTCTTTCGGCCGACTTCCTCGGTAATCCTGTCGGGTTGTTCACGAACGTCAGCTCCGGTGTCAAGGATGTGTTCTACGAGCCCATTCACGGCGTCATTCACACCAACGCCGACCTTGGTGTCGGTTTTGCCAAGGGTGCTGCAAGCCTCGTCAAGAAGACTGTATTCGGTCTAAGCGACACCGTGACCAAAGTCACTGGCAGCATTGGCAAAGGTGCGCTTGTCTATTGATGCAACATATTGTTGGACTGACGCAAAAGCGGCTAGGTTTATCTGTGGCCACGCTCGACCAAGAGTTCCAAGACCGCCGACGGCTGAATCAACGGCGAAACAAGCCCGGTCATCTCATGTAAGCCGCTCACCTTGTAATCCCGACTGTTTCAGTGTGCTCAACAGCTGCAGATACGGCGTGACTGCTGGCGTGGAAGCGCTTGGAACGAGTCTCGGAAGCGCCGCCTCCGGTGTCTTCGTGTGTCTCTTCTCCTGGTCACTGGGAACATGCAGCTAACAATGACCATCCAGACAAAGCCATTCGAGGCGGCCGAAACGCAAGGTGCTGCAGGCTTTTTCAAGGGCTTGGGTCAAGGCGTCGTCGGGCTGGTCACAAAACCCGCGGTTGGCGTCTTTGATCTCGCGGCGAACGTGTCGGAGGGCGTGCGCAACACGACGACCGTCTTCGATAACCCGAAGCTGAACCGGGCGAGATATGTGCGTCTCACGTATACCATATGAAGTAGAAATCTGAGGCTGACCTGCTCCTCAGCCCCGACTGGTTCCCGCAAATGGAGTGCTCGTGGTCAGTGGTTGATTTTGCGTGTGGTAGAGCAGCACGCTAACATCTTGCAGCCGTACTCTCACCGCGAGGCTCTCGGTCAATCATGGATGCGTGACCTCGAACAGGGCAAGTACAAGAAGGAGATGTATGTCGCCCACGTCGGTGAGTGCCAGCCAGTCCACCTTTGCTCCAAAAGCGCATCATCTTACCCGCCCCTAGTCCTAGTCGACGGCGACAACATCGCGCTGCTGACGACCACACGGGTGCTCTCGTTCTCGTCGCGACGGCTGCGACTGAACTGGGATTTGCCGTTCGCGAACGTGACCGCGGTCAACATCGAGAACGCCGGGATCACGTTCAAAGATCGCAACGGGCCGGGCGCGGACAAGTTCCTGCCGATCGCGGAGGCGAGCGCGAAGGATTGGTTCTTTGAGCAGATCGCGCGTGTCGTCAAGGACTTTAACCTCAAGCGACGCGAGGATCGGTGATGAGTGTGTTCCGTATGCTCGAACGAGCTGTTTTTGTGTGTTGGCTTTAGGCTTGTTTCCCGGCTCATGTTGTATTCTGAAGTCTCCGGTGTTGTGCGCGTTCTACGGATGCCATGTTCTCATCACCATCCCCGTACTGGTTTTTCTGCCAGCTGTCTGTTCCACTCTGATTCTGCAACACATGTAGCATTTCTCATCCACGCGTCGTCCGAAGCACAGACTGAATGAGCCGGCGGGCGACGATCATTGGATGCCCTGACACATACATTCCGCCTCGCACAGGCGTTAGTCAGCGCTGAGCTGAGCAGTTAAACAAGATATCATAGCGCGCTTTGTCAGATGAACACCCGCGCACTGCCGGACCGCTAAGCGACTGGTCAGAGAGTGGCGGGCGCCCGCGAGGTTGGCGACTCGAGTGATTGTAGAGACGGGGCCACGCTGACGTGATGGGGATGACACCAAGGGCGACGATCGAGGTTAGTCAGCAGAATGGGTGGCGACGATGGACGGTCGGACCGTTATGATCCCTGTGACTGGTAGTTCAAACTGCAGTTGAACTTCTTTCACATCATTCCTAAGATGTTGATGAAGAAATTTTAGGTTCTAGAGCAAGGAATAATGGCAGTCTAAAACAACGTGGTTAGCTTGAGGGACGATGACCGAATGTTTGGCAGGTCTCACGGCGCGCCGTTGCCTTCTGCAGCAGCCAGTCGCCTTCGCCGGCCGGGGTGTTGTCATCAATCAATCAAATAACTGGATGGGCTTCCACTTTTTTCTCTCGTTTAAAGGTGCACGACTGGTGGATAATTTGCCGGCCACAGTTGCCCCGCTCCCGCTCCCGCCCAGTTGCAGCAAATGTCGACACGATCGTCTACCACGGACACGATGCTTGCCACCGACTCTGCCCAGCTCCAGGATACGGAGAAGGGTGCTGACGCCGTATCTGGGTCACCTCGTGCAGGGCCTCGTCCGTTCACGCACAGCTGGAAGGACCCTGCGATTGCGGGTCCTCGCGCAGGGTTCGTCAAGGGCCTTGTTGGTGGCCTCGTCTTGACAATGGTCGCCATTTTCGCCATCCTGCCCGTCTGTGAGTGGAAAATCAAAATTATATCTGTATTTGCGACTGACTGCAATGCGTAGACTGGGGAGCGTTCTGGCGAGCACCTCAACACGCGCACAACTTGAATGTTGTCGTGGTTGATTTGGACGGCGGCGCTATCGGTCAAGCGCTCCGGACCATGTTCACTTCGCCTCAAATCACCGGCGCGCAAACGCAGTTAACATACAACATCGCGCCGTCTGGAGAGTTTGCGAACGCCGAGGCCGTGGCCGAATACGTTACGGACGAGCACGCATGGGCCGCAGTCGTCGTGTCTTCCGGCGCCACTCAGAACCTCCAATCGGCGATTTCCTCGCGCAGCACGTCTTACAACGCCAGCCAGGTCATCACCCTCTACCTCAACACTGCCCGCAACGAGAACGCGACCCCTCGGTTCATCCAGCCCCAGCTCACGCCTGTGCTGGAACGGTTCTCCGAGCAGTTCGCGGTCACGAATGCCCAAGGTCTCGCTGCTTCCACCGATCTTGCCGGCCTTTTGTCTACCGCTCCGGCACTCGTCACGCGGCCAGTTAGCTTCTCAACCATCGAGTTGAGGGCATTCGACGTACCCGTTGCGGCGGCCGTGGACTTTGTCGGGTGAGCATCTGGCGTCATTGTTTTACCGTAGCGCCTCAACTGACTGACTGGTTGACTTGCAGCCTCATCTACCTACTCATCATCGCGTTCCTCGTCGCCATGATGAACTACAACATCCGTGTCATGTCCGGGCTCAACAAGCTGCTCAACCTTCGCACGCTACTCGTCATCCGCTTCGTCGTGCCCTTCTTACTCTGTACGTACTTACCTCCAAGTTGCCTCCAGTTCCCCTAACTGACATGGCTACTACCAACCAAACCCAGACTTTGCCATGAGCTGGATCTACTCGTTCATCTCGCTCGCGTTCCAAGTGCCGTTCTCGCGCCACTACGGCCACGGCGGCTTCATCCTCTACTGGATCTCGAGCTACCTCGGCATGCTCGCGCTCGGCCTCGCCATCGAATCCATCATCACCCTCCTCACGCCGCGCTTCATCCCGTACTTTCTCATCTTGTGGATCATCTCCAACGTCAGCGTCGCCTTCTTCCCGATCCAAGTCCTTCCCGGCGTCTTTCGGTACGGCTACGCCATGCCGTTTTACAATATCGGCCAGATCGTACGCACGTTGCTGTTTGGCACCAAGAACCATTTGGGCTTGAATTATGGCATTCTGATCGTGTGGATTGCGATTTCGTGCGTTACCCTTACGCTTTTCACCGTGTTTATGCGGAGGAAAGAGGAGCGCGAGGCCGCTGCAGCTCCCGCACCAGGCGCACCAGGCGCACCACGACAATGACATCCCTTCCCTCCCATTTCCATCCCTCCCCTCCCACTTGCATTTTATCATCATGACGGATCCCTGGAGACATAGATATGGTAACAATCGACCAAAGTAATGTAGCTTTTTTACACTAGATCACGGACCTAAACCCGAATCAATAAAATCAAAGTCAACTCGATGGTTTTCCGAGTGGGGAGGCTGCAGGCCCGATGCATAGTTTCGGCAAATCACCGGGTTTTGACTCGCAATCTTATCTAATCTGACAATTGCGTTCTGAGCTCTTCCAGTTACGAGCATCTCTAGATTAGGTGCAACGTCTCCAAATCTTTGCTATTCATACAGCGATGACATCTAACTTCTCATGCGCGAGTTTATAAACACCACGGTAGCGCTGGCTGGCGCTTGGTCAATGCTTTCGGCCGAGACTCATGAACAGAGCCGTGCCACGTCCGCACCCTTGTTATCCTCTTGTTCACATCTCCCCTCCCCCTCCCCCTCAGTCTTCAGTCCACGGCCTTGATCAACCCATGGCCACGTTATCTGCTGCTGCTGCTCGCAATGCAAGTCGCTTGCACTCTCTCGCGCGCCGCACAATTCCGATCTCACGACGCTTCCTATCCCAGACCACCCATGCCGCCGCCGGGTCCATCCTTCCCACCAAGATCAAACCAAAAGTCTCGGCATCAGCACCGAAACCGCCGTCGGTGATTCTGACGCTGACGGGACCGGACGGACCTGGCATCGTGCACGCCGTATCCGGGTTCCTGTCGCGGCGCAACATGAACATTATGGATTCTGCGCAGTTTGGAGACCCGACGACGGGCACGTTCTTCATGCGCGTTCACGCGTCCGAGCCTGAGCCCGACGCCGACGCTCAACCTTCCGAGCCCGAGCCAACAACAACGACAGAGGAAGAAAAAGCCTCGCCGGCCTATGCAGAACAGCGCGCCGCGTTTCTACGACGCATCAAAGACGAGTTCGACAGCGAGTTCGCGACGGCCGCGGAGGTGTCGGTCAAGATCTACGGTGCCGAGTCGAAGCCGCGGACGCTCATCATGGTGTCCAAGATCGGGCACTGTCTCAACGACCTGCTCTACCGTCAATCCAGCGGGTCCCTGCCCATCACCGTCCCGCTCATCATCTCCAACCACAAAGACTTTGCGCCTCTCGCCGCCGCCCATGGAATTCCGTTCTTCCATCTACCCATCGACGTGGCGAGTGGCAAGACGAAGGAATGGGCGGAATCTGAAACGATGCGGTTGGCGAAGGAACACGATATCGAGTTGGTCGTGCTCGCGAGGTACATGCAGATCCTCAGTCCGAAGCTGTGTCAAGAGTTCAGCGGCCGTATTATCAATATTCATCATTCCTTCCTTCCGTCGTTCAAAGGCGCGAAACCGTATCACCAGGCTTTCGAGCGCGGCGTCAAGCTCATCGGCGCAACCGCACATTTGTAAGTCGCCTTCCCTCCCTCCCCTGCAAAACTCTACTGTGCGCCTATCTTATCTATATGCTGACGCTGACTACACTATTTCGTGACACTGACAGCGTGACGGCGGACCTGGACGAGGGTCCCATCATCGAGCAAGACATCGACCGCGTCAACCATGCCATGTCTCCGGCCGAGCTCGTCCGCGCCGGTGCTGATGTCGAAGCCCGCGTGCTGGCTCGCGCGGTACGGTGGACGGCCGAGCGACGCGTGCTGCCCAACGGCGCAAAGACCGTCGTGTTTAATTACTGAAAACAGAAAGCTGCGCGACATCACCGATGCTTGAAGAGGGGGGCAGAGGTCCACAACGGCAAATGGGTAGACGACAAGCGGCATGTTGGATGACAATGGCGTGTTTGAATGGGGGAGAATCACTCGTACTGGGAGAAAGAACCAGTATCAGAATCATGCAATGGACATGGCGGATGGCATTCATGTTCACACTGGATCGTTATTTCAGCGATGACGATTACTACTGTACATTCGCTTTTGCGGGCTCTGGATTCCTTATAGGACTTCTATCTCACATCCAGTCAACTCAGAATAACGCATAGTGGGTGGGCTGTTGTGGCGAACAAAGTGAGAGGAATAAGGACAACTTGCTTCAGCCCAAACCACAATCTCCCCTGGCCAAATCGACTATTTGACGAGCTTGCCGGCATTTATTGGCTGTTTTTTTCTTTCTTGTCAGCTTGCCTTGCCCCCCCCCCGGTTAGCTACTGGTAATCCCCGTCCTAACGTTTCTGTTGAGAGCTGCGCTTGTATTGCCGAGTCACGGTCACGTGGCCGCGCATGATGTACTCAGACCGGCGCGGCCACGTGACCGTGACTCGGCAATACAAGCGCAGCTCTCAACAGTTTCTGTCGGGCCTTGTTCGCTATGGGTCGGATCGGACTCACCAACTGCGTCGCATTCGGAATTACACAAAGCAAGCATTTAATGCTGATTAACGGATCAAATGACATGTCCGTACGTACCTCCGGATCCGACCTTCCTGTTTCCTTGCTGAACGGAACATGTAGAACCGGATCATCATGTTCAACGATCGCATTTCCCGCAGACAAACTGGCAGTTTACTTCCTGAGCCCTTGATTGTGTTTGTACTAGATGCCGATGGTTTCTGTTATGCGGACCCGGCGACTCAACCGTGTGAGACTACTGGTACCATGAACAAGATCTGTAGATTTTTGGTACTGCTATGATCGAGCCGGACAACTTGGGGGTATCTGATGGGTTGGTTCTTTCAGCTTCTCTCGAGAGCAAGATTGATTCGACAAAACTTTTGGGAAGGAGTAGAATACCTCAGAATAAGTGTGGGTATACTCTCGGCCTGATGTTCAAAAAGGGTCGTCAGTTTGCTGGCCGACTTGAAGTGGCCGAAGTGGCCGTCGACGATGAATCATCCCATCGGCCGCCGCGCTGAACGCAGTAGGGCAACAGATCTCCTGTCAATGTTGTCTATGATGACGTTGTAGCTATGTCGGCCCGAAATTTATATGCGCTGTGGGGTTTTATTTACTTCCTCGGCTCCAGCTATATAAATCTACTCTATAGCTTGAGAACATCCTTGAAATCTGTGTGCTTCGCGCCGAGCAGGCTTTTGTTGCAATCTCGAAGGTAGCGATCTATACGAGCGTTCGTTGCCTCTGTCGTCTTTATACCGCAACTAACCAGGGTCTCAGTTCAATTGAACACCGCCAAAGTAATTTATCCCACTATTATCTTCAGCTAGATGTGTCTCATGGAGCAGAATTCCGTCTTCGTCGCCGCAGCGAGGTAGATTTCTTCAACACCACATTGGTCACTCCGCTTGCTGTCACAGCGGCTACTTCGCATCCCTCTTCTATTGGCTTGGATGTCGGAGTACTGCAGACGCGCAATGGCTCGCTCTGCTACTTCCCCAACCCTGACATCGTCACTATGCCGGGGACCAGTGCAATCACCACTTCTCTCCGGTGCGCTGCTCAACCATATCGACAAAAGCGTGAATCCCGAGGCACCACCCACAGCCTACTACAACCTCGCCTTAAAGCACCTTGGCAACGCGAATTTGGTTGTCCCACCTATCAGTGGCTCGTACATCGCATGCTACCAAGGCGTGCTCTTCGAAACAGATGATCGCGGGACGATTCAATTTCATTCGTGGTGTCGTTTTGCCATAGGCGACAGACAGATCAGCTTTGCCGACGCACGCAACAATGGAGGAGTTTGTAGTCGCGTACACCTCGGAGGTATGCGCGCTGAGCGTGCCGGATGTGTCGCCGCTCCAAAGGTATCCTTTTGGTGGATCACTGACACCAATTTGTCGGCGTTCTTCGTCCTTCTGATGACATGTGCTATCTTCTGCGCTGTGTGGAGCATCTAACATCTGTTAGATCCCCCATTAATTCACTCCCTAATTAATTCATTCGATGGGGAATGTTGTGCTAGCTTGCGTCCTTGTTACCCACCACACTTTTTAGTTCCATCATCACGCATTTCATGTAGACTTCAAAGTTGAAGGCCCAAACATGTTAATACCCGATTTATTGATATTTTTATGACTTGTTAATCATGTGAGGACGTGGCGATCCTGGAATACGACATGGGCACGAAGTCTCGCGGGAGGACAGGGATGGGACATATCACGATAGTCGTTACGAGGATCTGCGCTGCGGTTGTGGTTCTGAGATAGACGAGGGCAATAGATACAAGCATGTAAGGAAGAAGGTGCAAGACAAACAGGTGACACAGTATATCCAAAGCTGGTCCGCTCTGTTCGGTATCATTTGTTTAAAGAACTACTACAAAATTCCACATCTCCGCATATTGTGAACTATGGCACAATGCGGCATCCAAAAAGATTGTACGATCTTACAGGTTCTTTCCCGCTCGTCTTCTCCACAGGAGCCAGCCAAGTTTGCACACAAAAGTCAAACTCGGGTGCAGGTTTGGCCTGAACAATCTCATCCTTGCTGAGAAATTCGTGCACCTCCACGAGGTTGCCAAAGACAATGCGCAGGTTCCGCTTCAGCTGTTCAACGAGCTCCGGATGATCATCCAAATGCTTCGGACTGAGGTCGAGGAAAGCCTCAGCATCTTCTCCGGCGACTTCGACGTCGACGGTTTCTCCGGACGTGTCTTCCACACGGATAGTGAAACGGAACTCGTACTTGGTGAAACGACCGAGGTCGTCGCCACAATCGACGCAATTTCGTAGCCATCTGTCTTTGATACTGATAAGATAACTGTCAATTAGTCCATCCTGTCTGGTGAAAACACCTCCAACTCACGGTTTCTGACACTGGCTGCACCTCGCGGAAACAAAATCCATAATATCGTGCGGGTAAAACTCGACCACTTGTGCACGCAACCGATATTTCTTGTTCTGGTGCTCGGAGGCTTTGAGTTCGGCGAGAGTGTACAATGGCTGGTTCATGTGGTGACAGTTGACGCGCCCTGGGACAAGTGATCAGCAGAATGAGGCGAGCCGCAATTCTTGCACGTACCGCGTTCTGGACGTGGAATCCGAGGAGTCGCCTTCTTGGGTTCGGAGACAACAACAGCCTGAGTTTCGGGAACCGGGCGCTCGCCCTCCGCGTCCCAGTACTCCTCACGCCGCCTGGGGCTCGTGAGTATGCCTTCAGAGTGGGAAGGATAGTAGACCTACTTCAGCAGGTCGACTAGACTCGGGTCGGTCTTGGGAATCGGCTCAATATATATCCCGTCTTGCATGGTGCCAGATATGTGGGCTTCCAAAACGCCATCCGAGTCGAGCTTAGGACGAACGTTTCGGAGATTGTAGTAGTGGTCACCACTCGGATCTACGAACAAGTCCTTCTGTTCGTCCCAGAGCGTGACCTTAAGGACACGCTTTCCGGATGGGTGCGGCCGGTTCACGTCGTCGTAAGACCTGAGTAGCTCGTGTTCCGTGTAGTCCGTCACATATATAACAATGTATCTTGAGTCCAAGTATTGGCCTACAACCTGCACAATCATGTGGTGAGACACGGGTAAAATAAAACACAAAATAACATGCACCTCAACAATACAGTCGAAGAAAAATTTCGGCTGGATGTCCTTTAGGAGTAGTTGCTGTCGAGACGGCCGCGGCTGGGAAAAGCTGGGGGTTGGACTTGCTTCTTGCAAAGACCGCCAGTGATCTGCTAGCTGCACAAACCGCTCGACCTCTTCGCGCGAGGGAGAATGAAACGGAAAGTGACCATCCGCATTGGGCTGCGCGTCCGGGTCTGACACGAAGTGCTCGCCTTGTTCGGGATCGTAGCCAACCCACTGGTATGTACCACCGTAACCAATCGCGCGCGCCTGGCCATGCCACAGCGTTGGACGCAGATGTCGCAGAAGGATAAGTTGACCGGTTTGCACTGATGGGAGCAAGCTAGCAGTCTTGGCGAAGCACTGTATGTAAAGCGAATCGGAGCCGCTGAGTGATTCGTCTGTAAGGTATAATACGCGCGTATGCTCTGCGATGTCTCAGCACCAGAACACAAGATTGTCGAAGTGCACACACCTCCCGTGCGAGTGCCTTTGATCTCGCCGCACGAAGTCACGACACCGATGATGGAAATGCGTCTGGAGACTGCAGCCGATTTGGCCGCTGTGCAGGTGATGTAATCAAATCTGGCCGGGGAGGAAGTTGACAAGCTTGTAGAAGGCCCGGTGCGCAACGACCCACCTGCCGCAGGTGTATGTACTGGGGGCGGCTCCTGGGATGCCGTGGCTGGGGGAAGCTGTGTTTTCTCGGGCAGCGAAGGTGAAGAGCCAGAGGCTGCTACGAGCGCTGCACGTGTGCCGGCCGGGCTTGGTATGCGAGGAGTGGTCCGGATAGATGGAGATGGTTGGCTAGGTGTTGGCACTTGTCGGGCTTCGGCCCGATGCAGGGTCCTTTGTTGAACAAGCTGTTGGGGCAATATCAGCGCCGCAATTGATTCAGGTTCAGGGGTTTGAGGCTGAGGACTGGCCCGCCCTGGAGGTGTCCAATGCACAACGTCGCCATCGCCCTTCTGAAGGATAAACCGATCTGTAAAGCGCAGGGTGAAGGGTAGAAACCCCGAGCGGGCTTTGGATGGTTGCACAGCTACTCCTAGCAGCGAGACTTTGATGTTGCTGCCGGAATGTAGCACAATGTTGTCCGAAGTCGGTCCAACGACAGAAACCTCCAGTTTTTCCCCGCTGGTCAGGATCAAATTGGCCTTTATTCGCTCTGGAAACTGCCAAGCCATCTGTATCTGCCCGCCAATCCATTGCGTTGGGTCAACATGCTCCAGTAGCGTTCGGATTGTGCGCAGCTCGTTGTCTGGCGCGAATATCTCTGCAACGTCAATGCGGCGTGACTTGACACGCCGCTCAGGCTGCAGGGGAGACTCGGCTGCACGCTTCATATTTGCAGAGTGACAATTGCGGCGCTGCGCAACACCACGATGAGGTCCGCGCGTGACAAGAGCAGAAGCTAAGTCCGGCGGACTTGGAACCCGTGGCAGGTGTCCGTGAATTGCCGATAAATTTCTCGGCAATTACGCCCGGAAAAACTGGAACATTGGACGAAATTTTTTACTTGTTGAGAAAGTTCTTTAACCCGAGTTATGGCAGAAGCTTGTTTGTGAAATTCTCAACAAGTAAATCCGAAAGGAGTTTTTGTCCAGTATTTCGGTTTTTCCTGGCATAATTGTCGAGAAATTCACCGGCAATTCACAGACCTGCCGCAAGTGGGGATTTGTCCTCCTCCCCTTCCTCTTCAAAAGGAGATGACCATTTCCCGGAACACAGATAAGAATATGTAGCCTTGGTTCAAGGGCTGCGTAGTTACATATCTATCTTGAGTATTGACAAATTGTTGCAGCTCTTGTCAACTGGATAATGCTTGGACAATGGTGACCACACCATCTGAAATCCCACTTCTACAAGTACAATTCATTCAAATTGAACAAAATGCCCATCATTAAGATTTACTCTTGCTTTGAGCTAGTTGCAGGCTTGGAGAGTGGTTGGGTCATGTCAAGGACGTGGCCTTGGGGTAATGGAAGTGCTCCGGGGTCTCGGAGGTGGTCCGGAGATTGTCAGGCTACACCCGAGAGGTCGGAGTGTACAGTGCGCTATTGAGGCACACTGGGCCAGGGGTTGGAGGAAGACAGAGTCATACAGATAGGTGAGTAGTGAAGAAGTAGATAGGCGGAGCAAGGTCCAAAACCTAATACCAGTTCACAAGTGATCTCCAAGGAATTCCCAAGACTCCTACCAACAATATGAGATGATGCAGAGTTAGAGCTACGATATCGGGAAATCCAAGGTACTATGGATGGAATCGGACAAGTGCAAGCAAGAGATAGAGGGCAAGCCTATGGTTGATTACAAACTTGGGAAACTTGTAAGTACAATCAGAGGTGTATATATATGTTTGGAGGTATTGTGCAGTGCTTGGAGGATGTTTGTGGAGCACATGTATAGAGAGATGGGAACATGCAGAACATGTGCGGGAACACAGAGTGAGGCAAAGTCCATGAAGGTGAGTATACGAATGGTATTGGGGCGGAACCTCAGATGATGTATCATCTCAGGGGGCACTTGCACAGCTGACATTTAAAAGAGTGCTCACACCGTTTGTTGTCCCAACCAAAGACATCTCAAATCCCCCCCTCAAACTGCAGTATTCTCAACTGTAGAAGAACCAACTAACTGAGAAAAAACGGCAATATCAAGTGACTGGTCTGAAGGGGGGGGGAGCGATAAATCATGGCCCGCTCCACGACTGGAACCTTTTGCATTTATGATTTTCAGGGACAGGAGAAAGTGCCACATGGGCTGGGACACCACATAGTCCAGACAAGTCCACCTCCTCAAAAAAAAAACCAGAAAACCCAGCCCCGTATTCCTGTTTGCTTTCAACATAGGTCATGGGTAAAAGAAGCTGACCCCCCCCCCCCGCGGAAGTCCAGGAAGGAGAGACGGCGAGTGCTGCATCTGAACCAAACCGGACCATAGACCTGATCTTGGGATTGGGAGCTTTCAAACGACTGCTCGTGATTGGATCCCCCCCCTCCTACCCGAGGTGTCGTCTGACAAGCAGGAAGGATTTGTTTTTGCAATGCAAGCGCCGCCACCCCCACAGTGGCGAGCGGACAAACCTCCGCCGCACACAGCTCCGACGTGCGAGTCACGGATTTCACAAACCGAAAACGGGGAAAGTTTACGAAAATCCCTGTGTGTATGTGTATGTGTATGTGTATGTGTTTTTTAAACAACAAGGGGGGAAACTACAAAGGCACGGGCAGTTCGGGGGGGAGTTGCACCCCCACGAAACACGGACGGTCACAACCCAAGATGCAACCACAAAAGTAGAGAGCCGATGAAGAATAAAAGGTTAGACGGCACTGTAATATGCGTATGTACAGACCACAACCCCCGGTTGACGACAACAGCGACAAGTAGAAATGACAGACATGACATGACAGAGACACATTATCGGTCGGGCTGGCTGCAGAGCCCCCTCCCGGCCGGGGTCTAAACGAGATGCGTGCGTGATCCCAAAGCGAGCGAGCGAGCGAGCGGCCTGAGAAGATGATCACAAGTGCTTGGATCTGTCGCGCGAGGCAAGTGGTTAGGTTGAGGCAGGACCGAGGGAGGGAGCCAGTAGTACTCACGTGCCGTTGGCCGGTGCGGGTCCGCTGCCGTTGGCCAGCTTCGCCGATGCAGCCTTTGCGCTGCGCTTGGCGCCCGCGCCCGCCCTGTAAGTCTGGATGTAAAAGTTGATGAAGAGGCCGAGGTACGACGTCAGGAGCCCGCAACCGAAAAGCGCCGCGCTCTCCGAGCCTGCACAGTCGCCGACGACCGGCCAGCCCTTGAGATACGTGAACGACGCGTGGGTATAGCCTGCGCAAAGGGAGGAGGACGAGAATACGCGGTGGTCAGCATAAAAACTGGTACGACGCCCCAAGGATTTTTGACGGACGAGCGAGTAAAAGGGACGTGCTTGCAAAGTAGACCACAAAGAGGTCGATGATGAACTGGATGATTTGCAGAGAGGTGAGGTACTTTTTCCACTGCAGCCCTATGTCAGCAAGCAGGCCACTACTGCGGCGAATGGTGCAAGTGGAATGAACGGCGGCGACTGACCCAGAAGCGCCGACCTCCGGCAGTAGCATAGTAGTAGTAGTCTGTAAAAGCACAACAAGAAAAATGAGTCTAGAAGTACGGTTTGCGTTGAGGGTTTGCGGACGTACACATGATAACGTGGACGGTAAGGTTGAGTGTGATGACGACCCATGACTGGCGCGCGCGCTCGGTTAGCGATGTTGCAAAGACGGCTTGCGGGGGAGCAAGTGATACTCACGACGGAGGTTTTGCCATTAAGCTGGGAGTAACAGAGGAGAGCAGTAGCTGCATGATGGAAGACGTGGAGGAAAGCTGAAATGAAAAAGAAAAGATGGTGTCAGAAATTTGGACTGAAAATAGGATTTAACTGACCGAGGGGCTTCTTCTTGAGTGCCAAAAAGACGGTGTCAATGAGCTCCCAGAACTTGAAGTAATAGTTGACGATGTAGTAAAACTCCATTCGCTGTTGAAGACGACCGACGACGTATGATGAGCGGCCAGGCACCGAGGCAAAAGTGAGCACATACAGGTGTCCACGCGCGCGGGTTGCAAATGGCGTGGAAGAGCGAGTTGTTCCACCAAATGGGAACAATCTCCTCGAGCATGAGCACGAGGAGTACGAGCGAGCCGAGCGACAGTAACGCGTTGTGCAGCTGGAACAGGAATTGCAGCTTGAGTGCTTCGCGTGTCCGCATTATTTCGCGCAAGCCGAAGACGACGGAGAGGTAGCCAACGATGGTGCCGTATACGACCACGTCTGTCGACAACGGTGTTTGGCCACGTTGGTACGACGAGAGCCATGCTGGTAAATGCAGGCTCTTGGGTATCGCTGCCACGAGAAAATCTGCGAGCGGGGCCATGTCGGGCGGGCGGGCGGCAGGGAGGGAGCGGGAAGAGCGAAAGTGGCCTGGCGGAACGGGAAGGCAGAGGGGGGCAAAAACGCGGGGATCGTTGAAAGTTTCGTAGCCCGACGGCAGCTTCAAATTTTCGAAGCCCATCACTCTTGCATGAGCCGGCCCCACGTGAATCGCCCGGCCGTGAATCAGCCCGTAGACGCGTTAACTCGTGCTCTCACCCGCCCAATTGCAAAAATATTGATTTATCTCTCGGGGGCCGGAAACGCGAATTCAAGTCGCGTCCAACCCAAACCACGTTCGTTCAGGCAATGGAATGCGCGCAACGAAAACCCGGGCCGGTCACGGATTCTTGGCGGCCGTTCATTGGCTACGCTGCTGCATACATGTAATCTCTAATTTGAAAGCTAAACGCGCTGTGTTGTACAGGGGTCACAACTTTGTCTATCTAGGTTCAGCCAAAGTGAGCAATGGACTGGAGTTTGGGGAAGAAGTGTCTTCGTCGCATATCGAGCGACCTTCTGGTCGCCGTCGGTGCCTTTATCCAAAGGCTTCTTCTTCACCGCGCTCCGACCCCTCGGTGGATGATCGCGAGTTCACCCGAGCCACGTTCTTGAGCAAACCGCATCCTCGAACTCGTTCAACTTCTCTTCTCTGCTGCTGCTGCTGCTGCTGCTGTACATTAACTCCAACTCGCTCCGGCGGGCCTCCGATTCACCAAATCCCTGACAGGATATCCACTCGTCGTCAAGATCGACCTCACACACACACGGACTTGACAGCCATCGAGACTATTGATCGACTCGGCCCACACGCTGATTGGGAACCGCGGGCGCCAGCTTCCGCGCGAGGCTCTCCTCGTCCATCGCGCGAGCTGTACGAGCCGCGCTGGCATCGACGACGGCCACTGGGTCGTCTCTCAGCACCCGCGGGTCTGTTCCCGTGCAGCACGGCTCGGTAAACCCGGAGTCTTTGCTGTCGAATGATGCGCCCGGGCGGTTCAGGTTCTGGAGAGTGGTCAGCTGTGGCACTCAGATGCAGGGTGCGTAAACGTACCTGACGGCGTGCAGTGAGTCGACGACAAAGTCAAGCACGGAGCTAAACATCGTTCGGTGAAAGACGTGTGGCGGGGGTAGGGGAGGGAGTATTCGGCGTGCCTCCAGTAGTCGCTTTAGTAGTTGGCCGCCACTGAATGCTACCCAAGCCACATTAGGCAATTTGGCCGCATTCAGCGAGGGAGACTATAGTCAATTCAATGCAGCCGGTCGCCACGTCACAAGCACTGCGCTGCGTTAGGAGGCATAACCGTTGGGTGTGCGTTTCAGCCTAGTGATCGAATGTTCATGAGGAAGGCTGGACGACGACAAAGGAATCACTAGACGACAGTGACCAATTGAAAAAGTCCAAATATCATCAAAATGCCTGAGGCTATCGCTACTATGAAGCTTTTCAGGGCATGTAGTTGGCTTTGGACTAATGGGAATTGGCCGGGGTTGGTGGGATGTTGCGACAAGCTGAGTCTGGGTGTACCGGATTATGCTTGCCGCACGAAGTGATGACGAGCCGAACTCAAAGGTAGGAACCGCGACGGAGCTCGGAAAATATGAGCCAGAATGCGCTGAAGCCTGATGTGTAAAGAGGCAAGCTGTGTAGAGCACAGTAGGGAACTCGCCAAACCGCAACCTGCACCCGATCGTTCGAGTATAATGTTGATGTAGAAGCGTATCGCATTAGGGCGTAGAAGATGCGCGCGCTGAAATCGTGCAGCACATTCAACCTCAATCTCCAGCCCATCCCACGGCCGGATTTACAGTATCGAAAAGCTGCTTCGGAGGGCGCGCTTGGTAAACCGGCATTTGCGAATACACGAACGGTGGTGCGTGTGCAAGAAGGGCGAAGCGAGACAAGGAGAAGTCTCCCACGAGGCGGCGGCGGGGAATCAAATCGGAGACCAAACTTGATCGTCCACGGATCCTCCTGGGTCCGCGCGCCATGGTCACCCACCCACCCAATGAAAAATGTTTCAGGGATCGAACGTGGCTTAGAACCCCGTTTTGTATGCTTGGCCGACGCCAAAACTAGACAACACCGATCCGGCGCACGACCCCACCGACGTTTCATGCTCATTAAAAAAATCGTAATCTTGTTGTATATACCGTGCTTCTTGTCGGGCCACTACTCGCATGCCGACGCCCTCCCGAACCGGAGACATGACAGGATCCTCTTCGCCGCTGACTGACTTTTCACCAGGACGTACTCCGGCTTTTTGTCGCAGGTGCCCAGTGCCGGCTGATCCGGTGGAACCGCTCCCTGCGGCATCCCGATAAAGCATGATTATCAATAAATCAGCTGAGATAATTGAATTTCCGAGCACTGCGTACCTCGTAAGAGATGCATTTACCTGTCGTTGAAAGAGATGGAACTAAGTGTGTGTCTGTGTGTGTCTGTGTGTGTCTGTGCCTGGATATAATAAAACATTGCTATGACGGCATTCCAGGAACGTTGCTTTAACTGCGGACCTCAGCAAAGACCCGCACTTCTTCATGTACTTGTACTGATTCCTCGGCGCGCACGCGCGCTCGTGACAAGGCCGCGGCGGCCGCCGGCAATGGTGGCTAATTTGTTTTCGTCAAACTGATACGGGCGGGACCTGAGCGCCGCTTCTTTTCGAATACGACGGGGATCGGACGATCTCGTGGCTCCGACTGAGTGAGTGTCTCCGTGATGATGACGCAGAAAAGAGTCGCAGGAGCCGCAGAACCGCAGAACCCGCGGTGCAGCGGTCCGGACGTGAGTCTTCCCCCCCGCGGAAAATCGCAGTGTCGGCTTCTCCTTTCACGATTAAGGTCGAGTCGCGTTCGCGTGATTGCGATGGAACGACGTCAATGGGTCAGCCGGTATGGGTGATAGGGGGATGTCAGGAGTCAAACGATGTTCGCGATCATGCCTTTGGCGGAGAATGCTGGAGGCTCGTCGGCCGTTCCTGCCTCTACAAGGGTTCGTACTTGATGTTTCAAGCGGTGACATCTGAAATGCAGCACAAGACTGGATTGCGAGTGGGGTTTACCGCCCTCACGGGTGCTGCAAACGTCCGAGTGAGGACCCGTGAACCTGATACATGATACAATGAACAACGGCTTATCGCCGCACTGCTGCCGGCTTTGAAACGAGCAAGCGGAAAGGACCAAGTTTTTTGACAGTGGCGATTGTGCTGCCCAGGAGCAGCAGGCACCACTCTAAACCCGACGCTTTGCTTTGCTAAGTAAAACTGGCTCCTGCAACTTGCTGCACTGGTGGCATCAGCAGTGAGTACTGCTATGGCCGCTCAATAGAATCTTGCGGTCAAGTCGGCCGTTGAGCGGAGGCTGGCGATCACAAAGCCGCGGGCACGGTGGCGGACGAGTTTTACCCAGTCTCAACGCCGAGAAGGATCAGAATTAAATCCCAGCGATACTTCACCGGCAGTCGGACTTGGTGTTCATTTGGTCTCGAGTGGCAGCAAGCCAAGCAGAGCGGAGGCAGGTGCGCCGGAACGGCGCGATCGCACTCTGCCGTGTTTACGCGTTTGCTTCACGTTTTGGCACCAGAAATCCTACAAACCCTTCATCACATTAGTGCCCGACTTAGGCAAGAACGCTCAATCCGGATGATTCGCTGCCCTGCCGTACTGCTCCACGCCCGGCGCAACGCGTTTCTATGCTCGGATTTCTGAATGGACACTGACGAGAGGCGGTTCGGTCGAGTGGGCGGTGACTGGGTTGGTTGCGGCGGATTTTGCATAGCGCGCCGCACCTCCTATGCCACAACACACCGCATCAGCTCGACATGCTTCACTGTGGTGGTGAAGCGGTCAGAGAGTTGGTAAATATTTCTGCTTCACGGCTCACGGCCGCCTGCATCCGAGCGATCATCCATCCAGACACAGGGCGGCCATCGACCAGTTTGTGTGCCCCCGAAACCAGCCGTTGCTGATGCAATGCCTGACCCCTGGTGCGGGCAAGAGTTGCTATCACAAGTCACGGCATCTCTCATCCGTTTGGGCGTCCTAACTCATCCCCGGTTCTGACCAGAGTGAGAAACACTGACGCTCTGACGATCTCTCCTTCCGTGCCTGATTCACTCACAGATAAACGTCAGAAGATGATACATACCCTGCTGCCAAACCGAGCCGCGCCGCCGGCATTGCCAGACATTGGCTCAACAGGGCCACCAAAGGCCCTACATAAAAGCCGCACTGCGGACGAGATGGCACTAGCACCCTGGCTCTACCTGAGGCAGCTCTACTTCCTTCTTCACGCGCAGCGGTCCGCACATCTTACTACCACCTCTTCACGTCATGAGTTCGTCGCTGTTTCTGCCAGAACCACGCGTCCACTCTCCGTCTGCTCACCTATTCATCGACAGCTGCCTCCGGCAACACCAGCACCGACAAAGGGAATCCTTCGACGCAGTATGCCATGCTGCTTCACAACCAGCTTCAACGAAATGGCTATCTCAATGCACTGCGCTGGGTGAGTCGGTCGCCCCTTCACGGCTTGGTTCAACGGCCGCTCACTCGACTCCCTCGCTGACTCTCATTCTCTTCCCTAGGATGACACACCCAATGGAGTCCGTCACGCACCTGCCTGGCTATCGATCGTCTATAGTGCGTTTCTCATGATTTCATCACGGCCCACGGCAGCTGGCGCTGACACGACGGACTTCTCCGTCTTTTTGCAGTCAACGAGATCGAATACGGCCGGAGTGTCTCCCTCAGCAAGCAGACAGCACGGAACGACGCAGCGCGCCAGGCACTCCAGTCGCTCGGCTGGAAAGTCTAGTCCGAGCACACTGTCGTCGTCGGCGGTGGCGGCGCGCACAACCCATTGCATCTGCCCCTTCCCCTTTCCCGTCCGCGCGGGTTCACTGATCCTGTCGGCACACCCTATCACCGATGCCAACCCCCACCTCTCCGTCAACGATCGCAAAATTTTCAAACTCTGAAACGGACGCCTAACCGCTTTGCCCTATAAACTTTCGTCGCTCTTTTACGCCGCCGCCGCCGCACTATCGCGGACCCACTCTATACGCTACACGTTGTTTTTTTCTTCTTCTTGTAATCTCCATCGTCCCCGTTTCGTGTACACCACCAGCCAGCCGCGCGCCTCCTAAGCGGGGTTCACGTTCTTTTTTGTTTGTTCTGTAGACAATCTCCGCTGTACTTTCGTCGTGCATTTTTTTTCTTTGGCTTTGTACTCGTCTCCTGCTCCAAATTGCCAATAGCTGCCTCAGGCGCCACAAGCCATGCGTGATTCCGCGCTCCTGTCTTCTCTCGGTCTGTGAATCCGCGACTCGCGAATCGCCGCGTTTTCGGGCCATGGGCACCCGCCGCAACCACCGACGAGCCCGATGAGCCGCCGGCCCCAACCCACCCCGCCACCCACAAAGCTTCTTCCTCCTGTGGAGCCAAGCCTGGGCCGATGCCAAAGTCGGGTGTTGAGTTGAGTTCGCGAGCCGACGATCAGTTCGACCTCCGATTTGGGTCCAAGGGTTTCCTTTCCCACTCCCACCCAATCCTCCGCATTAGCTCATACTCCTCTCGAGTACAAATCAATCAGGAGAGAGAGATTAGAAACAGGAGCATTTTCTGTATCTCCTATTTGATCTAATTCAGCGACTGGGCTGCAACATTTGATCCAGGCCATACTCTTCGGGTTTTTAACTGCTTTCAACATCGGAAAGTATAATTCCGGGAATTATTCATCAGTTTAGACCGTCTTTTGTCGCTTGGAGCAAGTTTTGACGGCCTGTGCTGCTTCCCTGTTTGTTGCGCTGCGAGGAGCTAGCTCGCTTCCCACAGCTTCGCCCCTTCAATGTTTGTAGATCATACCGAGTTCTCAACTCATTGAGTCACCGAACTTGCTTCTAATAGGATTATATCTACAGCTCTAAGGACTTGCTGGTAAGTAAGTTCGCAGGGCTGTCAATGTGGAGGACGTTAGCGTCACGGTGGCGATATGCGGATAACTGCCCCAATCAGTCGCCGCCCATTAAAAAAGTAGAACGCCTTTCTAAAAATATAATAATAAGTCTTAAATGCGACAGCTCCAGAATAACGCGCGCCGCAACTCAACCACTATTATATCTTGGCTTTGCAAGTCATGGAACGCAACAACTTGCTTTACATCAATCATGTCTGACTTCAGGCGGTTAAAATCCAAAGCTGCAAGTTAAAAAAGTGTGTCCATTGGAGTAGAAATCACTCGAATAATGGTAAAGGAGAGGTGTTTAGGTATGCGAGCCGCGAACGAATGTGAAGGTCCGAAAGGTAAGATGCGGCAGGTTGGGTAAAAGAAGTTTCGGTTGTCATCATCAGCTAAAGCGAGGCTCCTCAGAAACTGAGCAGCTCGGTCAGAGCCTCCAGGCTCAGGTTCGGGCAGACAAAGTCGCGGCGCGCAATCGCGCTGCGCTGGATGGGCGAGACAAGAGCGCGCTTGGTGGGGTTCGCGCCAAAGCATTTCTGTTGGATGGATAGTAGCAGTTAGCTGCTGCAAGGTTCCAACTGTCATGCAGAATCACACTCACGTCGAAGACGTTGATCGACTTTTCGAAGATGGTGTAGTCGACATCCTTGTCGAAGACGCCGGCGATCTTGCCCTTGGCGCCAGCTTTAACGTGTACACCTGCATCAAGCTTCGCGCAGCCGCTCGCGCTAGCAGACGCGTCGAGACTGCTGAGGTCGCCGGAGACAGGCGCTTGGGCCTCAAGGTTCATGCCAAGCGTGGCGTCAGCCACAAGGTCAAGGTAAACGGTCGCCTCCGCGAGGCCAGCAAGCAACTTGACGCCAAGATCGATGCGAGGCGTAACCTCAGCGTGGACGTTGCCGTTGGCGGTGACAGTCGGATCAACAGACAGCGTGAAGGCTAGATTGTGGCGATCAGCATCTCTGAGCTCGCAGACGCAAGAAATCTGACGTACGGGTATTGACTTGGTTAGCCTCCGCGATTTGCTCGCCACTGTCTTGCGGGAACGCCATCTTGAGCGATGGGAATTCCCACTTGACGCCGGTATTCACAACAGCCTCGACACCGACATCGGCAGAGAGCGAGCCAAGGATGTTGAAGCTCGGGCCAACCGAGAGGATACCGGGGATATTTGCGCCAGGTAGGCCAGCAGTCCAGATGGTGAGATCGCCAGTGTCAAAGACGCCTTTCGCTCCTGCCTTAATGGTGAAGTCGGCGCCGGCCTGGCCATTCAGTGCTATTGAACAAATAAGAGTGGTGTCTTGCATGCTTTAAGATCTGACTTACTGCCAATGACCTGCATCTTGTTGATCTTGGGAGGGAAAATCTTGCCACCAACAGTGAAGCCAAAGCCAACCTGGGCATCGACCTTGACAGCCGCGTCAACCGAAACGCTGGCGCTGAAGCCAGCACCGCCCTCAGTCGGAGCGGGGCAGTCGATAGATGTGGAGAAGAGGTTGAACGACTTGTCAATGTTGATCGGGGGGATGTCAAATTGGTGGGTCTTCTCCCAACGAGCAAGCAGGTTGGTCTCGTTCTCAGAGCGCTTGACGAACGAGCTGAGAAGCGAGTGGGTGCTCAGGAGAGAGTTGCCAAGCTCCTCCGAGTTGGAGGTCGCGACGGCGAACTCGACCTCGCCGCGGTCGTGCGTGATTTGATCAAATGCATAGTCAAGCGTAACCTCGTGCGTCTGGCCAGCGCGGCGAAACTTGGTGCTACTTGTCGTAATTGCAGCGATGCGACCGAAGGGGCCAAGGCCGCACTGTAAGGAGCTGTGTTAGTTGCATTTGAAGAAGTCTTGGCGAAGAGCGACTCACGTTTTCTGGCAAGCGGACAATGGTGTCGACCGCATCGCCCTCAAAGAGACCATCACATTGCGCGACCTGTTCCTCTGTGCCGTCGCAGGTAATCTGTACAGTGATGGCACCCTCAGCCCAATCATTGGAGCAGCCGTCGATCTTCCAGCCCGCTGCCTCCGTGAGGTCGGAAAGTGCAGAGCTTGAACCAGTCTGCAACAAGGTGTCAGCGCGGCGGGTAAACACCCTTACGAAGACATACAATGATGAAACTGCTGAAAGCGCCGTGGACACCATCACCGCTGGTATATGCGCACTTGCCCTTGGTGCATGGTTCATGCCAGTTGTTGAGCTGGGAAAGACGAGATGCCGAAAATACGCTCGAGAGTGCTAATGCGCCACTTGGAATGAGACTGGCAGCGACGAAGAGAGTCTTCTTGGAGGTGTACATGCTGAAGAAGATGAAATGACGACAAAAATATAAATGAAGGAATAAATGCAAAGACTGAAAAAGGTGGGATGCGCGAAGTTGCGCGAGAAGAGATGAAGCTGCGGAGCATGCACAAGCTCACATGTCCTTTATAATTTGCGAATCCCGGACCCATCAGCTGCTGATAGGCCAGGTTGACGACGGACGACGGCCGCCGGGCATGATGGCCAGCTGTGCACGCCCATGCCCTGGCCATCCGACATCAACGCACAGGTATGTGCTCTCTGTTGTCGAGGAAGATGTCGGTGTTGATGGAAGTTTAACTGTGTACCGCCGCGGTCTCCATATGATTTAGATCAAAGAACGATGCTCAACGGCCTGATATGGGTTGGGAGAAGCCTCAGACGGGTTTCAATGGCCGCAGAATGTTCTTGGCCGCAAACAAAGGATTTTTCCGCAGGCATGCAAATCCTTAGTAGAAAACGAACCAAATCGTAAATGCTATTGATACATGAAGCAAAGCAGAAATGTGCGGATTGCAGACGAGGGGTTGGCAGAAGGTGAGAGAACTGAGCGATATGTTGCTTGTTTGGCAGCCCTGCTGCGGGTTGTGTGATATAGGTGATTTATGTCATAAAATCTTTCGGCGGGTGGACAACCCGGCCGTCTGTATCGATCCAGATTGAACCGCTGTCGAATTCTGGTCCCTTGCAAGCAGCCCATTCGTCCGAGTCTTCAAACTCTGTGCCCTCGACCCAACGTCGCCATGCTTCACGAATGCCGACTTCAAGATAGCGTACCCAACCACGAGTGTCAAAAAGTGGCGAGTCCCAACGTCCGAGGTACAACGCTTTGCGGAGCGCATAGAGTTCCGCGGGCATGCGGGCCAGCGCGATGGCGCGAGCTTGATACTCAGCCAACGATCCGACGATCATCTGCGACCCGAAGCCCGTAGCCCGCGCAACGCTGGCTCCGACTCGAGTACACATCTTGTGTTTGTACTTTGGCCACGTCAAGATCGGCGTACCCGACCAGAGAATGCTGTTGGACATGAACAAGGCAATGGTAAGACATGAGGACCAACTTACTCGGTCGCAGTAGTGTGAGCGTTGCACTTTACAGAGTAAGCCATCGGTCTGAGACAATGCGACAACATACCTCTACTGTGTCTAAAAAGAGATCCGCCACTCGTCCGCGCTGAATATGCCGCTCTTTTGGTGCGACATCGGTGAAGCGAATTCGTGCGGCGAGATCGTCGCCCGCCCACAGGCGTGCAGTTCGTATCAAGTTTTCCGCGCCCAACGCAGGGAATCGTAATAACCACAGAATGCTGTTTGGGACCTCCTTGAGGACTCGCAGCCAAGTCGCGAATATGACGGGGTCAATCTGTATGGTGTGCCGTTAGTTCGTCGATCGAACTCCTCATACTGACGAGCGCCCGGCAAACTTTGTATAGCTGATTGAAGTTTGCAAATATTATCGTGGTTCTGCCTATTGTGTGAGCGCATGATCCGCAGAGTAGGTGTATATCTCATACTCTGGAAGATCGGGAAAAATTACTTGTCGTAACCGCTGCCGTCGAGCGGTCTCCAATGCCCAAAGATGATCTGGATCGTTTGTATGCACTGAAGGCGCAGCGTCATGAGGGAGGTCATCACGTCGGTAAGACTGCTTGTGGTCATTGACAAAGTACGAGTACTGCGGAAAGCAGAGTCAGAGGGTGTTGCGCGTGAGCCAAAAAAAGGATGATCGCTGACAGGCATGTATATGAACTTCTCCCCACTACGCGGCTGTAAGAGACAAAAGCTCTCAAGTTGTGAAAGGACTTACTATGTCCAATCTTCTGAGAGAGACTCGGGATCTGGCCGCACATCCATATCAGTCTCGCGATCCAGCTCCATGAGATGATCTTGAATCCTGGAGGTTTCCTCTCCGCGAGCACGTCGCTGCCGCCATCTCTCTAGCGCATTAGTCTCTGGCGGACACGCAACAACGTCCGTAACAACATAATCGCTCCAACCTGCAGACGTCAATACTCGACTCATCCGAACGCTAGCCCACGCACCAGTGCATAGCGTCCCGGCAAAACCCATCATTGACATTTGGACCGGTGCAGGTCGTGCGGCGAGAACCTCGTTGCGGCATCCTTTCGTGTATCCGCCTAGATTGATCAGGACGTGGATGCCGTCGCTGACAATCTTGTCGACGAGCTTAGCTGTCGACCATGATGAGCAATCTGTAAAGTGCTGGCTCTCTCGCTCGATCTTGCGGCGGTAAATGGAGTTGTCCGACGGGCTGGTGGCATATACATATACCGAAAATTGTGTCAAATCGTGGAAGCCAAATACGCTTTGGGTCAGGTGGGCGAGTGGGTGGTTACTGTGAGTTGACGAACTCAGTAGTCTAGTTCAGACGATATCCTGGTTCAACGTACTGAAGATCGCCTGAAATGTATCCAATATTGAGTTTACCACGAAGGGGCGGTGGTGGAGGATAAACATGTGAAGGTAGCCAGGGCTGAGTCAGACACATGTGCGTGATGCGCAGACCGTTCCGGTACGAAAGCAGACGCGTTGTCCGGACGGATAGCGGATATGTAAACTGCGAAATGACGTTGAGCTACGAAAATAGCGTATTTGCAACAACTCACCGCGTGAAATGGAAGAACCGATGGGGTCGGAGGCGGACCTAGAGCTACGGGAATAGGTGGTCGCTGATACAGTTTGGTGCCTTCAGGGGACAAGTTTGCGGAGGCTGGAGGAGGAATGGGCTGGCCTTCGGGCACATAGGGTCGTACGCCATACGCGTCCACGAACCATCGCCGTTGTACGACGCGACTGAAATACGAGACCAGGGTGAGAACAAACGCCCCTTCACTGATCGCCTTCTCCTTGCGGTCTACACCTGGGTCAAAGAATCGATCGATATTTTTTCTCCAACGCACGCGCGTTTCTCCAACAAGTCGGCGGTTGAGCGCACGTTCGACCATATCCATCCACCCGTGGGGTGTTGCCATGTTGCGCATCACGCCTACGCCGTACGAATATGCCTGTTTTAGCTGCTCTTCGCAAGCTTCAACAACGCGTGCCATTAGGCCGCGACCATGGCTGATGGGCGCGTCATGTGCTAGCCAACAGAGAGCCCCGCTGTCGTCAACGAATGGTTCAAAGCGGGCGTATAAGTGCTCTTGCACTGGTCCACTGAGTGCGCCGCGCCCGCGCCAGTCACAGACGGCATTCAACGCGCTCACGTAGCCGCAAAGAGCCTCAAGAAAGTCAGGGCTGACCTCAATAGCTCGTCGATAGTAGTCTATGGCGTCACCGATTCGCCCCTAAAGGGTATCAGCACAGGAAAGAGCAGCTGAAGACTGTTACAGACCATGTCTCTGACGGCAGTAGCCATGTTCGCAAGAGCCACATCAAAATCCGGTCGCATCTTTAGAGCGCGAGCATAGACTCTGAGTGACCTGTGAGCCTGCATTTAGCTACTGAACGAGCGCACGTACTGAATAGCTTCCGTTGTCTGGCCTTGTTCCTTCATTAGAGACCCCAGGTTCGTAAGCAAATGAGGATGTTGCGAGTCCAGGGCTAGGCCGTTGACATAAAATGCCCGAGCAAGCCCAAAACCATCAACGACTCGAGAGTGGCCGTTCTCATCTGTCACTAGAGAAGAGTGACTTGCGCCCAATGATCTCAGAAGCAGACCTGCATTGTTGTAAGCGTTTGGTGTAGCGCGGAGTCCCAGGGCAAGGTAAAAACAAAGTAATGCGTTGCCCGGGGCGTCTCCGTCCTGGTAGAGCTTGGCAAGGCTCAGCAGAACAGTGGCAGTCACCCGCCGTAGATCTGCATCAGAGTGCAGGGCACCGACTGAAGGTAAACTGCCTCGAGACGCGCCGAAGAGGAGGGACGGAAGCTTCGCCGCTTGCGAAGGGAGCAAGAGGATAACAGGAAGGATGCCACCGCCGATGTTGACTACGGCCTGCTTGAGGCGATCGAGTGAAGCATAAACGACCTCAATGAGGTTGACACGATGTGAGCCAACAGGCTGTTGTCCCGCAATGACGTCCGGTGATTGTCCGTGCTCGTTGAAAAGTAATGTCAGCTGTGAAACATCCACGAGTCCAAGGGCAGTGACAATCGCGCTAACGGCAGGAGCATCGCGAGTGGATGTCATGAGCAAACCAATGATGCATAGTGCGAGGAGAACGCATTGCGTAGTATAGGCGCTGGAATTGAGCTCAGAAGCAGCGGTGTCTGTAAATTGAAAAGGTCGGATGGCTATGTTGATGATATGAAGATGATCGGACACGGCGTGCGACTCAACACGTAGGATGCTTCTGAGATTGGCGGCTTGGAACAAGAGATTCTGCAGCTTGTGAAGTTGCTGTGGTGCAATGGTGTAAAGTTGCTGTGGGTGCACTTGTCCGTAGTTCATTCCGACGAAGATAGTTTCGTTGACCTGATGTCGGAGACGGCCAAGAGCTCCAGCAGGTAGCTGAGTTGGGGCAATGTGGGCACAAACGTAAGCGCAGAGCGCAAGTGCAAGATCAAATCTCGGGGCATGAGCAGGAGTTTCGGACAAAACACCCATAAGATTGTCCTGGACGTATGTCAGATAGGGGCGTGTAGGCCGAAGCTTCAAGCACGCACAACCGCGTCCCAGTACACCGGCCGGAGGATAATGGCCTTCCACCACCATTCTTCGGCCTCACGATGCTGGTGAAGCGCTCTAAGCGTTGTTCCGAGGTTGCACATTGCTTCTGGCTATTTGAAGTCAAAAAGAGAGCAGAATGTATTGAACAGCCTCACGAAGTCTGGGTCGATGGTCAATATCTCCTGATTGACAGCGAGGCTTGCTTCATGGTCCTCGAGAGCATGAAGAACTGCACCCCTGTATTAGCGGCTAGTAGGAATGGAGCTCATATGACGCACCGCAACCATACAAAAGCAATGTCGGTGTATGACGCGGATGCATGGTACGGAGACCTGACAACAGCGGGAGCAACTGAGTCTTTAATAGGCTACGCTGCGAGTGTGCTTGTGACGGTGTCGTCGCGACAAGGGGAACCGCTGACATAGCGGCGGGTCCTGAGGACATCGAGGATGATGCTGAGAGATATAATTGATGTGCATATGATAGCAGGGAATCTCGTGCAGCCGAGGTTGCGAGTGGACTTGCTTCCACCGAAGGCGGAACGTGTAGTGACGGAGCTGAATGGGTCCTGCTAGAAACACTCAGGGCTTGTTGCGTCCGCAGTGAATCAGCTAATTGCGACTGCCAGGCGCGGTCGTACAGATTCGGCCTGGTAGCGCGAGCTGGTGGCTGTGTGTGCTGAGCCCTCTGGGCTCTGAGAGGAGCATCTGGAGAGAGGAAATCCTGAGGCAAAGGAGGTTGTGTGTTAAATGTGCTGGGTTGCGACGCTGTCGCATTGCGTCGACCCTCGAACGAGGAATTATCTGAGATGACGGAAGCTGTTACCCTCCCTGGATCGCTCGAAAATCCTCTCGCTGTGACCTCCGGCCTCTCTCTTTCCTCCTCGGCATGCTGTAAAAATGGAAAGCGACTGTCTGAAGTCCACGACGATACTGATGTGGTGCCGGAAGAATTAGAGAACAACGAGGTGGCGGGTGATGTTGTCGAGTTCGTCTCGACGCTGGCGCCTATGGGTACCGAGTTGACGATGCCAGATAAACCGACCACAGGAGATTCAACCCCAAGCAGGGGCGTTGAAGCCGGTGAAGAGGTCATCACCGCCTGGAACGGTGACCCCCATCGTGCGGTTTCGGTAGACAGAGTCGGGGGCGATCGAGGACCTTCCTGAAGGGTCACCCTGTCGGGGTCGTCATCCGACCGCGAAGCATGGTTGTGCGACTGTCGCATGGAAGCGACTGCGTGCCGACTCCCACGATACCAACAGGCGAATTGCGGGAGTATACGAGAGCAGAAACAGCTGGAAAAGGTGCGACAGCCGCCGGGAGGTGATCTGTGCGGAAACGACGTCACGGGCGGCATTGGCCGCCGGCACTGTCAAGCCCCACAGGCCGAAATAGGCGCAATACTGGGTGTTTAGATCAGTGATGGAAGCCCAAGGTCATCCTTTGGATCGACGGATGAAGACACATACCTCCGCAACCCAGCGTGCATTCGGGCTTCAAGCCGCGCGCGACACCGGACGGGACTGGACGACCAGCCCGTCGAACATTCAGCCTGATGAGCGCATGATGTTGCGCTGTGGTGAATGGATGCGCGGAATCAGACTTGTCAGACTTGAAATAAAACTTTTGAATTGTTGCACCTTTCACGAGAGAACGGGTTCCCGCGATGAAACGCAACCATTTGATTCAGATTGATCCTTTTGAGATGACCAATAACCCCCCCCCCCCCAAAAAAAAACCCCCCCTTTGCGCCATCCGAGCGCTAAATTAGCGTTGGTGATCGAAGTTGAAACTGGATTTGTTCAGAGTCACCAATGATTTCTGCTCGGAAGTAGTCGACGAGGCGTGCACGGCGACCTGTCCGATGTGTAACATATGGGAGGCGCACCCATGGCGTCAACTGATAAATGTTCATTCAAGTGAAACATGCGAAGCTGATATGTCTTGACCAAGTTGTACACTCGAGCATCGAGATTGTCATGGATCCGCTTCGTAAACGATGATATCGGCTGATTTTTAGCATATTGGGCAGTCATCAAGTATGTTGAGCCGTGCGAGGCAAGCGCGAGGAGCTGTGGTGATCGTTTGATAAAGGCAAGCATGAGAGGCAAGTCCTTCTTACCATCAAAGGTAATGTAGATGCAATATTTCAAGTATAATTCGGCTGCTGCGCTGATAATTTGGATGACGCCTATCGATCTTGGACTCGGGTTGGCAGTCTAGATCCACGCGCACACGCTTGACCACTTGGATATATCCGTGCGCATTTAACACGGTTGCCAGGTGGGTCAAATTGAGAGGGGCGGAGCATTAGATGTGGCGAGGAAGAGTGCGTGGATATTTCAGTGAGGTCAAGTGTCGGACTTCCCAGGCCTTTCTTGTCCGGACCGGTGGCATTTCGCACGCGATCACTCGCGGCAACACTCCCACAGCTGAGGCACAGCCCACAATGCCGTATGTGCCGGAGAAGATGACAATGTTTCCTCTTTCATATGGGTGCCGCCATGCTCTTCCGAGGGTTTTCATTTACTCGGTTTCATTAGCCACTATCAGGCGAAGAACATCTTCGTTGCAGTCCTCTTTCACCTTCACGGCGTTAAATAAATTTTTTATACATCGTGTGACTGCTCACAGCGGGTGAAGTACTTGCCACCACGAGGAATATGGACTACGAGCTCATCCATGAGAGCAACAGAACGACTTCTCGGCTGGAGATCTTGAAAGCTCTTCGACGAGAAGCTCTTATAATTGCTCTTATTATAATGCTCCACATTGCATGAACTGTATTATCTCTGCGCAAAGTAACTGAAACGAGGCGTCTGAGCGGTATGGATGGTGGCAATGTGTCGATTGAACCGTAAGTTCATCGACAATTTATCAACATGTCGCTTTCCATGAGCCTCTCATTTATGTGAAACATGGCGGCTGCTCCAGTTCAAGCCCGTACAGCCATGTTTTTGTCGATCAGCTTGTCCACACTCGACAATTTCCCAACCTTCCAATCATCGACGGCGTTCCAGTTGGGACGGTATATGCCCCCATTTCCACCCTATTTCTCTTGAAATCCTGCTACTTAATCCTGTGGGAAGATGTCCAACGCCATACCGCTCATGTCGTCGATTGGCAGGCGTTGACAAGACAAGGGCACGCGAAGATCCACACGTGACAGTTAGATTCGCAGATGTACCGATCGGCGCTGTTCCTGCTGAATCTCGTGATGCCGCACTGGCAACCATAACAACGAGCACCTTGGCACTGCGAGATGTGGCAACGGGGAAGGGGATGTCTTTCACTTTAATAGCCACGGCGCTGGTTTACACATTCTCCCCAACACCTCGTCTGGCTCACGCGGTCAACCCACAGGTCCCTGTTCTCAATCTCCATTTTTCTGTCTTCAACTTCTGTTCTGTATAGCAATCTTGGAATTTACTTGCTTCTATCATGTATTCACTCGGATCTCTGCGGTTCTCGCTGCCTGCTCTGCTCGCCTTCGCATCAACAACTCTAGCCGTCGCAATCCTCCCGCGGGCAAAGCCGGTCGTATTGTCCAGAGGAGCTGTAGACGCGCTCACCCCGATCACATTTTTTACTGCTGCGGCCGCATGTCAGCCCTCTGCTACCAGGAATTGGTCATGCAGTAAGTATACTCCTGGTCTTCATATCGCATCTCGTTACTTGCTCATGCATGCGCAGCTGCTTGCCGAGGAAATCCTGATTTTCAGCCAACTTCATCCGGAGGTGACGGTGGTACAACTCAGTTTTGTATTTTGGTTTAGCTCTGTGGCTATACGTCCACGAGTCTGACAAGTGGGTTTGTACAGGGTATGTCGGCTTCAGTCCCTCCCTGAACACCATTGTGGTTGGACATCAAGGTACAGATTTTGGGGAAATGTAAGTCACTTCTCAGGGTTTTTGAGTATTATTTGACCGCTGGCATGCAGTGAGGCTGTTCTCACGGATGCAAACATCGTGCGCGACAGCCTCGATCCTACCCTGTTTCCAGGCGTACCGAGCAACGTGAAAGCGCATGGCGGTTTCCTCGACGCACATGCACGTGCAGCGCCGGATGTCATGGCAGCAGTCAAGCAGACTATGAACACTACGGGCACAAACAACATCCTTCTAGCTTCGCACTCGCTCGGCGCGGCGCTCTCTCTGCTCGACGCGGTCATGTTTAAGCAACAACTCCCGGGAGTGTTCATTCGCTACGTTGGTTATGGACTGCCGAGGTAGATATAAATGTTCGAATGTTCGCAATCTCCGTTGACAGTCTCGGCCCACAGAGTGGGAAACCAAGAGTTTGCGGACTTCGTTGATGCGAACTTACCGGACGTCATCCGCATCGTGAATCAACAAGATCCGGTCCCCATTCTTCCTGGTCGCTTCCTTGGCTTCCGTCACCCAACCGGTGAAGTTCACATTGGCGAGGATGGAACCTTCCTTCACTGCAATGGTAGGTCTGAACCGACTAGTCCAGTATCTCTTTACTGACTGCGGCGTACCTCTGCAGGTCAGGAGAGCAAAGAGGATGGATGCACAATTGACTCCACGCGCTTCCTCTTTCAGGCAGAACCTAAGGACCACAGTGGGCCGTATAACGGTTTCCAACTTGCATGCTCGCAGGCGCCGCCCTAGACACGGTGCACACTTCTTCCTTCAGTGCACTTTATTATGCTACTTTATGATATTACTCATCTTCCTCCAACTTTGACTGAACAGAATTACACGTCAGCTTTGACAGGAGGTCTCACGCCACTCCATTCCCGCGTTCTTTCCCAAACGTCGGCGTTGCGGTGGCGAGACCCCGGCTCGTTGTGTGAACTTTTCGGATGGCAGCAACACGCTCTTACCTTTCTGAGCTGTTCACAGGAAACGGAAACACTACTGCATGTTGCACGAGCGAGCTGCTGTGCAGGTCACACAGATAAAGCTACAGGATTGCACGCTAAAGGAGATCTTGGAGCCATCTCAACTGCCGGATAACTCAAGGGGAGGTTCTTTGAGTCCTAACGCAGGCCTAGACGCTCCACAGAGCAGAAGGTTGTGGCGTTGGCAGCCCGTACCGTCAATCATATGATAAACATCGCTCGCTTGAGAGCAAGCTGGCCGCTCTCGGCGCTTGCCTGTCTTCTGAGTTCACTTGCCGCGGCGCATGGTGACCGCACCACGGATATTTCGGTGTGGTAGTACTACACCTGGTAAGGTGAACCAAACTGTTGGTCTGTTAAGCGAGTATTTGGAGCCGTTAGCGAGCTTCAAAGCGCATTGAGGTCCGACCAGGGGTAGCGAAGTAGCAAATCAAAGGTTTGCAGATTGATTGCTGGCGTTGTCCACGGTTATGACACCGCCACCACGCTCGCTTAATAGACAAGGCTCTTCCGCGCGGCTACGCCTGCTCAAAAATGATGTTATTCTCACGTCTGCCGGCAGGCGCTGCGAGTTTTAAAGCGAGCTGCAGACCTGCCGACTCCACGTCCCTCGTTCACTCCGCATTCACCATGTCCACCACCGAGGATGTTGTGCCCATGGTCCCGAAGGTCCCAAGCTCCCTCACGAATGCGGTCATTGGGCCACTGCTTATCGGAAGCTACGTCAACTGCATCGCTTGGGGCCTCGTCCTCGGGCAGATGTGGACGTATTACACGCGGTTCTCTCATGAGCGCGGCTGGATCCGCAACTTGGTGATCTTCATATTTTGCATTGACTGCCTCGCCATATGCGATGAGTGCGCCACGCTTTACCTGTACAGCGTCACTCGTACGTTGAGCCTAAGGTCCAGGTGCTAGCCTAGCCTCGAGGCTCATATATTTACAGACTGGAACGATCCGGCGTATCTGAGCGTTCAAGGCCCAACATACACTGTTTACGTGGTAAGTATGAGAAATACATTGCCGACCAACTCACACTAATTGATTTAGGTAACCCAATGCTTGGGTGTTGCCTCAATGCACGCATTCCTCATTGCACGGTATCAGATTCTTAGCAAGAAGTTGTACATTACAATTCCGCTCGCCGCAGTGGCGTCACTAGCTTTCATCGGCCAGATTCTTTTAATGTGGTCCATCAACGTTTTCAAAAATCTGGAAGACCGTCCCAAACTGACAACTTATGCATAGTCAGTCTTGTCGACGGCGTTGTGATAGCATCATCTGTCTTACCGATTTTTAGTCTCTATCTAGCCTCAGCCGCTGCAGCTGATGTGCTAGTCGCTATTGCACTCAGTTTTGAATTAGTCCGCGTCAAGTCGACGTTTAGGCGAACGCGGAGGTAAGTCCAACCTGGAACCGCTTGAGAGAAGCGTGGTTGAGGCTCCCTTGCAGCATTGTCCGCCGACTACTCGTCTCTGCAATAACGACTGGATCTGTAACAGCTACCATTGCTATTCTCGCACGTGCGTCCTTTGGCATGACCGCAAGTCGCAGTTCTAACTGCTTGCTGGAACACAGTGACAACGTTTATCGCGCGTCCTTCGACCAACCTCGCAGTCGGGTTCGGATTCTGCATCGGTCGCATGTGCTCGCTGACGGTCATGCTGAACCTGAACATGCGCAAACCAGAGGGCCAGTCTCGGGTTTCGAACCAGGTGAACGTGACAACAGAGAACACAATCCCGCTGGACTCTGGGTTCAACTTTACGCAAGGTAGAAACGATGGCATCCCTGCAGCTGAGCATAACATCGTCCATGTCGACAATAAGGATGCCCGGGATGGTGATAGTTACGATGGTCGCTACGACTCAAAGGGAAGTAGCACAATCATTTGAGGGGCAGATGAATGAACTCGGACATAGAGTTGGAGATATTAGCCGGGACACATTGGAGTCACATGACATGTACGAGCGTTAGTAATGAAGTTAGTTCTATTGCCAAGCCTCAAATACGTCCTGCTCACTTGAGCGAGCGTAATAATTGACTACGCAGAGCCTAGCCGTGCGATGCACCACCTACCAAAATGAGAACGAGCTCAGCCTCATTGTTTCGGTGCGCAGACTTACGTGGTCGAAATCTCGACAAATCGATGAAATGCGGAGGTGAGATAGGCAAACGGGGAAGGCCGATGACTGGTTGTCCTCGTCCCAGTCGCGTAACTGTGTTTTACACCGCATATCTCGCTCATGGCTGAACTTTCTCGCAATGCATACATCCAGAAGGCCGGGTCACTAAATACTGCTGCGCGTAGAGTGACCGCGGCCACCTGATACAATAGGAAGCAGAGAACTGGTCACTACAGGCTGGCGTCGCGGCGACACCGAGATGAGCTTGGGTCTTAGTCCCATCGCCACAGGTTACCTCGTGATCCCGTGAGTGTCACTGCGGGGGAATCTCTCTGCGAGTCAAATGCCATTCAGGACAGAGCGACGATCTGTGTGCAGAGCCTGCACCGCGATCCACTTCCCTGGTTGACCTTTGCGCGAGAGCAGCACTCAGAAGACTGTTATTGCCGGCAACAGGCTGTTGCGGGGGGTTGATTGTAGATGTTGATTGCAATTGCCGCGCGCAAGTTGTGCACAGCCGAAGCCATTATGATTGTCATGAACGTCGCAACTGGACAAGTGTATATATGGCCGGTATCAGGCCTGCTCGAGGTCCTCGCGCCCCGTCTGGTTCACGGCCGATCCACTGGTTGCTCGGGTCTTCTCTTCTGCTCGCTCATTCATTCTCGTGCTCCCTTCCTTCACGCTGTTGATCATGCGCCCCTCCCACTCGTTCGCGCTCTCTTTCCTTGCCTCCCTTCCCGCGACGACATCTGCGCTCGTTCTGCCCCGTGCAAAACCTGTTGCGTTATCAACAGCGCAGGTAAATGCTTTCGATCCTTTCACCTTCCTTGCGGCTGCATCCTACTGCCAGCCCGCTGCAACGCTCTCCTGGAACTGCGGTAAGCCTTCCACTTATCAGAATCAATATCTCGCTCAACGCTCTCAATTTTCAGCACCGTGCGGTGGAGTGCCAGACGTCGTGACGACGGCTTCAGGCGGAGATGGCGCGAGCGTACAGTTTTGGTTTGTTGGCTTTAGTACGTCACTCAACTCCGTCGTTGTTGGGCACCAAGTAAGTAATCTCGCTCATTCATTTTCCTTTGACTGATTTTCGGCAGGGCACGGACTTTGGAGAGATGTATTTGTTTGATATTATGGTATTCATCAACCAAGACTCACAGTCATTCTGAAGTGAGGCTGTTATCACTGATGCTGATATCATCCGCGAAAATCTCGACCCTACCCTGTTTCCTGGCGTACCAAGTAACGTCAAAGCTCACGGTGGTATGTCCGCGCCTCGGGCTTGTCGGCTTACATCTCATATTTCGCTTGTAGGATTCCTCGATGGGCATGCCCGCGCCGCACCAGACGTGTTTGCCGCCGTCAACACCACACTCCTGAGTAACGGGGTGAACCAAATCACCATTGCATCCCACTCGCTTGGCGCTGCACTTGGCCTCCTCGACGCTGTCATGTTCAGGCAACGCCTTCCCGGCGTGAACATCAAATTCGTCGGCTACGGCATGCCCAGGTCCGTGGAGCACTGGTTCCACCGAGGTTGACTGTGTGCTGAACCTCATTACAGAGTCGGTAACAAAGAGTTTGCCAACTTTGTTGACGCCAACCTGCCCGACGTTACACGCGTTGTGAACCAGCAGGATCCCGTCCCCATCCTTCCTGGCCGCTTCCTTGGTTTTCGCCACCCCAGCGGCGAGGTCCATATCGGAGAGAAGGGCCAGTTTTTGGCCTGTAACGGTGCGCCGTGTTCTGCTTTTGGTTAGAGCAATATGCTGAAGCCAGAATAAAGGCCAAGAGAGTGAGGAGGATGGCTGCACGATCGATTCAACGCGCTTTATTTTCCAAGCAGAGAAGGACGATCACAGTGGTCCATATCACAAACTCAAAATTGGTTGTGGCCTACGCCCGACTTAAGTATTTGAGTGCTTTATTTTTACTTTCCTTTTATACTTCATCGGACATTTGGACGGACCTTATTTATTTTGTGAACTACCAACGGGCAATCCAGCTGTTGTACGGATTTCATCGGGGCATTGATTAAGGCGAGATTGCCGCTGTGTAGTCAGCAGCAACAGCAATGCGCACCATGCGCGTGGATCGGTCAGCGCAAATACCAAGAGAAAATTTGAAAACGATTGGCCGCTATGCTGGGATTTTGCGGTGCGATGTGATGGGGCCGAAAAAATCCAGTTTGGGAACCCCCAAATTCTCCCTGGCAAGGCTTCTTTCCACGCCTCAGGGGTTTTCCTATACCATTTCCCTTCTAACTTGCCACGGTTTTTGTTCGCCGTCTTGTCTCAGCTTTGTTCAACCTCACGTCCTTTTCGAGATGCAGTCCGAGTGCGGTCGACTTCATCCGCATGGACTGAGCCGGTGTGATCGTCGAAGGTTGTTCCAATCCTCCGCTTGGCTGGAATGAGATCCTAGCTGGCGATCGTCTTCTCAATGCGGGCCACTAGTATCTCATATAAGGTTCTCATGTTCGACACGTTGCTCTTTAGCCAACTTCGAGTCATAGAGCACGATCTCATATGAGCCTTCGATATGCCGTAGTAATGACACTCAGAAGTGATATCAAATGAACCAGGCAAGAAAAATAATAAGATTAAAAGTATGAAATGGCCTCAGCGACGCTGGGCTCGTCTATCGCAACATGCAAAGTAGTGACCACATCGTCGATCATTTTCACCCGCTCAGAAGCGGAAGAGGCGCGAGGACCGACGTCCAAGCGCGCCGTTCGTGCAAGTCGTGCCGGCAGCCACAGGTCCCATCGAGACCCACGCACCATTCGCGCACTGTGACCACGTCGAGGACGAGTCGCAACGGATGGCGCCAGCCGTGCATCCACCACCAGTAGAAGGAGGTGGTGGGGGAGGGGTGTTGTTGGTTGGGGGAGGCGGCGGCGGAGTGTCGTTGGTCGGAGTCGGAGGAGGCGGGTTGGTCGAGCCGCCAGAGCCAGTGAAGAGAGCCGCACCTGGCATGGGGTACGTATTTGGATCCACACCATAGACATTGAACAAGAAGCCGGCCTCGGACCCAGTGAGGGTACCGGGGTAAGCCATGAGCTGGGCGCCCTTCGACGCCAGATCGCCATCCGAGCCGCCAGTCACACGGATCTGGACACACTGGATGTAGGACTCGTGGCCGTTATGAAGCGCAAGAAGCTCCTGGCTGTATTTTTGAGTCAGTTCAATATGACGTAATCTGTGCCGGAAGGACTGACCGGACAAGGTAGTCACCATTCGGGGTGTCCGAAGGAATGCGAACCTTGACGTTCTCACCACGATTGTACTTGCCCATCACCCATCCTTGTCCGTCACCAGCACCCTGACCAATGACAGCCCAGCCGACATCGCGGCCGGGGTTGCAACTGCCTGCATCACCGGCGCACTTGAAGATGGAGTGGATCGTCGGGCCCATGATGTGGACCCATGCTGTACCCTCACCGTTGCGCATCTGGAACTCCATCTCGGAGCCAGCGGCAACCTCGGCCGTTGTTCCGGCTGGCTGGGAGCCAGGGCCGCAGCCATATGCGTCCGAGTTGACGTCCATGACGGGTTCGACGCTAGAGATCGGACGGATGGGCGACGAGCCGTCGGAGGCACCAGCGTTGGGACCACCAAACGACTTTCCGTTGGCGATGAAGGCTGAGCAAGAGATATTAGTCAGCGGGCCCTAAATCAAAATTACGATGTCTCGCATACTGGACATGACACCGTGTGCCGACACAGCGGCAGCCCCGAAAAGAGCGGCAAAAATAGCAGACTTCATGTTGCGAAAGAAGAAGAAGAAAAATATGAAGGACTCCAAGTGGAGGGTGTGAAATTGAAAAGTGAGATGGGGAGTATCTGTGGCAAGGCTTCTGGCTTTTATACCGAGCCAGAGCCTCCCTTGGCTCCCTGCACAGCAAAGCGCGTCGAAAGCTTCTCCGGGCAATTGCACTGCGACTCCATACCACCGGATTGGATTTGCTCGGCAGATCTGAGTTCATCGCCTCGGCGCCAACCGCAGAGAATAACTCCCCTGTCTCACCCTTCCAATAGATGGTGAGCTTGGCTTATGCATAAGACAACTGACATTGAATACCACTCTGAATACTCACCGCAATCTTAGTGAAGTCTATTGCTCAATAATCACACTCCGTTCTGAGCGCTCGTCCCCTCCCCCGGTCCGCAGGTGACTGACACAGCCAGATAGTCTATCAGGAGCTATTAAACTGCCAAGTGAACTGATGGCAACAATTTCTGCGAACTGTGCAGGGTTTGATGCCAATGGTGTTGAGGCACTTCTTTCATTGGTTCACTCCGCGACTTTGGCCCGCAACATAGGAGGCCAAGCTGCGCAGCTAGCGAACGCCGAAGCTGCGGGGCTGCGAGCTGTAATACTCCGGAAGAAACTACGATACAGGGGTTATCAATATTGTGCGCAAGTCTGGTGTTTGAAATACCTTCGTCCAAAGCCAAACGCCGGAGGGTGGTAAGTTAGCGGCTGTCAGACTCCGGTTAGTTGCCGGGCAAGCCCTACTCGTCGTGGTGTCGAAACGGAAGAGACGCAAAGCCCTACGCGTGAGCTTACAGTACTTGCGCTATATGACACCAGCGACGGATCCCATTGAGATCCACGCACCATTCGCGCACTCTTCGAAGTCCTAGTGGGACTTCGAAGAGAAGCAGCGAATCATGGCATCAGACATACAGGTACCACAGCTATGACTGCTCTTTGAAAGAGGAGACGGATTCGGCTTCGACTTTGGCTTTGGGTTACTTTCCGATGGCTTTGGTGCAGGCTTGCCCTTGGGTGGCCTTGGAGTATTGTCATTCCCGGCGTTGAGCTTGAACACCGGTACCGGACCACGGATAAGTGGCGGCGCTGACACCATATGGATTGGAAGTGAACCCGACCCCAAAGCAGGTTTGTCTTAGGTATTGCATGTTGTCAAAATTAAGGCTCTTACCGAACAAGGTAGTTGCCGTTCGGTGTATCGGCAGGGATGCGAAACTTGACATTTTCACCATGTCCCAACTTACCCATCACCCAGCCTCCTCCTTCAGCATCTGCGGTCAGTCGTTGATGACTGTATTTGTCTGGAGTGATGTTTCCGAGTATACTGATGAGGAAGACACGAGTACATTGAGAGGCAGCAGCCCATGATTTCGGCGTCGTCTCGGCGTCGTAGTCCCTCCCGGACGGATTTGGGGAAGTGATATCCAGACCTGCACATGCAGACTTGCGTATGATGCAGCTGGGAGCCGAAAGTACAAGGACTTGTGACAGGCTGCCAGTAGTATGCATGAGAGGACGGCATATGTCCGATTGATTTGCCTTAAACAAGTCTCTTGCGACATCTGAGCAGACTTTATTTCCAGCAGTCTGTTTACCACAAGATTGACAGTAGCATTTGCGGCATATACTCGACGTACTAGCTGTACAGATCGCGAATTCAAGGTAGCTGAGCCAAGCGGATGGTAAGCATAACTGGGGGCTGGACATAGTTCTAGCAAACGCGTCTGTGTGGCGGCGATCGCAAGACTCGGCGTACGTGGAGGGCACGATGACTCGGAACAACATAGTACAGGATGACTCAAGGGGTACACGTTCAAGAAAATACTTAACGGAGTCTCTGCGCGAGCACGGCCAGACCCAATGCTCCGGCGAACACGACCGTGAACCATTGGGTCCAAGGATTGCCGACAAACTTGCGCCACATCGGATCTTGCGATGGTGGACAGATCTGGCGTGGCCACCCACAGCACTTCTCCCGTAACACTCTTTCGTCGTGGCCGTGCTCGAGCCCACAAGCGGTGTCCTGAGCATCGATGGCCTCGAAGTCCTCGTCCGCGGTCGTGCGGCGGCAGGTGGTGTAGAATTTGTCGCCCTGAACGAGACCGGTCTGACATATGATCACCTCCGACCCAGGGTGCGAAGATTTCCACTGAGGGACAGACAGGGCTGCTCCGCCGATGTACTTGCCGCTTGCAAGGTCGTAGTGCGCGGTTGTCGGGATTCGGCTGGACAGCGGTGTGATGTGCGAGTTGAGCAAGGCGCGCATCGTGGCGTTCTGACATGCGACGTGGCCGACAGGGTCGGGGTCCGGTGATGGGTAATAGCAAAGGTTGCCTTCTCTGTTGACCTGGACGCAGTCGTTGCGGTAACAGGCGGCGTGCGAAAGGAGCGCTGAAGCAGGTTGAAGCCAGAACGTTGAAATGACTATTGAGGCTGATACGGGACCAGTCCGCGCTGCACACGTCATCGTGGTGGAGGCCAGGAGGACGAATGTCATCAAGAACATCTGAAGAGTGCATCCTCGGAGGGACCTCTCTGACGAATTGCCAGCGTCCCTAGTTCGCAATCGAGTGGGCTAATGTGCATAAGGGAATTTAACATCTCAACTGGGCGCGGGTTTGGCTCTTCACGCACTCGAAGGGCAGGCAAAATCAGTTTGGAGGCATCCGCGTCCGACTGTTTCGCTGCACTCAGTGGATTTATAAGGACAGACATTATATCGACGCACTGCAACCGTCCCAGTCATGAGCGTGAGGTTGGAAGTCCAGCGCGAGGTTTTGCAGCACAAGGGCTAAGTGAAACGTGTGAAGCCTCGGACAGCTCCGAAGTCAAAACATGTCGACAGGTGTGTGCGAAAAATATTCAGTAATAGGGAGAGAGGTGTGACGGGCTGGTGTAACGGTTTGTCGTCTCGACATTTGAAACCAAACCAAGAAAGAAAATCGCCGCCAATTGCTTCCGTCGCTCAGACCCAAACAGGCGGACGAAATTTCCATGACTGACACCATTCCTTATCCTAGGTTTGTTAGTCGCCGCCACATGAATTTCTCAAGGTCAAGCTGCTCGCGATCAACGCCCTGTGGTAGCTGCCATGCTCGGAGCGGCACCTACAATCCGAGTCAGCTTCAGTGCAGCCACTGGAATATCGTCTTACGTTTTCCGCATGTTCCCTAGTCTCGCTTCACCATGGCACCGTCAATACTTCCGAGTATCGCAAATTCTTTTGCTTCAGAAGAATTTGGCCCCCTTTCGTGGGGTCGGCAACATCTAGTTGAATTGGCGGGTTTCCCTGCTCCTGTTGAGATAAACTTGAGCAGTCATGTTGGTGCAAACAGCTGACTGGTATGCTGACTGTCCGCGCGTTGCTGCTGTCGCCTATTTTGAATCGATATCCAGCCGTGGACCTATCCGGATTAGGTTACCAAAGTTGGGTTCGGCCATGACCATCGCTTCCACACACCACGTTGTGACCCTGTGCAACTGACAATCTTACTGCAATAACCACTCTGAACTTTGGGGCAATTTCTTTCTATTCCAATAGCTCCGAGTGGCCGAAACATGCAGACGGTCCGTGAGGAGCAGTTTTGATACCTTAATAAATTTACAACTCGCGCAGGATGGATTGCATCTCACCGTTCCTTTTCCCACCCGCCACTTGGTTGCTTTTATTTTCTTTCCCAACATCAAGTCTGCTGTTTTTGCCACTCTTATTGCCGTTGCGTCAGTCTCGCCATACAGTGTCACGTCTAGTGAGTGAAGCATTGTGCTCTGAGGTCGCTGCGCAATGACGAATAATCTCACTTCTCAACATTGGACAGCCATAAAGCGGCCCCATTATTGGCACCATGATGGTTCTTATCCCATCCGCCCGGTCAACGACGTATGCTCGGACAACTACACCTACGGCCCTGATTCTTAGTTAACTGGGAGGACTACTGAGGTTGTCGCCAGCTCCGAAATGGAGTTTAAGAGCGCAGCGGCGACGGAAGCATGTGGGTTCGAGTATTGGTCCGGCTTTTTACTCGATCTACCAATGTCCTGGGGAGGCTTCCAGCTGTAACCCTGGCCGCAATTAAGGGTGGAAATTCATTTCTCAAGAAAGCTGTAGCGGCAGCAACTGGACTATGGGTCAGTTCGGCGCCGGTCAGAACGCATTCCGCTGCCCCCGCCTCCGCCCTCAGAAACCCCTTCCGGTTTCTCCTCGAACAATTCCCAATCCGTCTCCTCCTTTGATCGACGCTCGTCGCGTCTTTTCCGCTTTTGAGCGAGGCTTCAAACTGCCAACTGTGCCGTCATGGCTCTTATGTTGCGATTGATCCCAACCCTAGCGTTGCTGATGCTGTTCAAATTTCAGATTGTCATTTTCTACGCTCCAAGTTGTCCTTTGTACATTTGAGACCGGACACAGCCGCACTTGGGCGCATTGCGCTTCGTGCGTCCTGAGGATATTGACGATGATCTCTGTGGCAGAGCGGTGTCGATTTTGACACAAGGCACTGCTGACGGTCTTCTGCAGACAATCGGAGCCTTGACGTTTCCATAGTGATCCGGCCCGGATATTCTCTCAGGTCAGTGCTGAAGTCAAAAATGGCGAAGAGTTTGGGGCAGGACCGTGGGAGCGTAGCGTAATCGTGAGAACGTTAGATTGGTTAATGGTTGGGTTGTGTTGGTGGGTGTTGGTTTGCCTCGAGGTTGGGTTGTATCCGTGGGAGTTGGTTCGAAATAAACTCGTCCACAGGGCTGCAGCAGATCGCGTCATCTTAGCTGGTCGGATCAGGTAGTGAGCACGGATTCCCACGCACGGATCAGAGACTCGAGGCGAAATCTAGACGAGTGCGGACTTTATCTGCCAGAACATCTCCCTGGGTGAGAAAGAGATGCGTCTCAAGGGGGATTACTATCGTCCTCTGCAGTACATAATGCTCCCGTTTAATTCACCCAGGGCAACATGACGATGGTGCTCATTCGTCATGCTTCTCCAATGAAGCACGACGCGGCCCGAAGTCATGTCAACGTCACTCCATGACCAACCACAACGACTCCTGAAATCGTGGTTGCACATTACCGTAATGTGCAACGTGCTCATCACTCCGGCGGCCAGGTGCTACGGACGGTGACAGGCCGTGCGCGGCAAGTCTTCGTCGGTGATCAAAGATCTGCAAATCCAACCCCACATGTAAATCGCGTCGTTCTGGTACTGCAATTGCGATCAGTGAACAGTTCGCCTCGAGGCGCGTGGGTCGTGTTTGAAGTTTTCTGACGACTTCTGACTTGTCCTCGCTTCTTCTCTTTCGCCTCAACAACGCGCGCCGCTCGCTCAGTCGTGATATAATAAGGACTTATTCTCTCTTCACGGTCCTTCGTTCGTAGCTAGGCACCGTCACCCAGCTGAACACGTGTCTTCACGTTGTGATCCTCGTCATAAGCATGAGCAATCGTGCGCCATGCTTCTGACTCATAGTTGTCATTGCAGTCCACGATGCGAAGCCACCTCCTGCACGATTTGTTTACTATCGTCATGTTCGCCGTCGTCGGGTCCAAAGCTGCCATCACCACGGCCGGATGCTCAGGAAACTCCTGTATCCAGTTCAAGCAAGGCCATGCCTGCTACTAAATCCGACTCCGACACCATGTTTTTCTCGTACAACGGCGTGCGCGCACCCGCGATGACTACTATCCTCGACCAACATATGGAGTCACCGCCACCGAACGCGTCAGCTCTTGCGTACTATCATCTCGATGACAACAGCTTTCCTCGGCGGCGCCGACCTGTCGTTGACTGAACACGCTATCGCACTCAGCAGCAGCGATATTGCAATTTGCTTTACCGGAGGTATCGCCGTACCTGGCTTTTCCTTTCGACCTGCCGCTTGGCACGCGGTGACAACGATCACACCGCCGTGATGTTGATGCCGGGTGCGATTGCGGTCGAGTGCACACGTTCGCCGCCGGTGTTGTGCAGGAGGTTTGTTCCTCCTCCCCAACCTACGACTGGGAACGATACCTCCGATCTTACCGTCTTCTCTATCTTGGATTCTGATTGCGATACGAACAGCGCATGCGCCTGCAGAAGCCTACATCCGCACGTTCTCACTCCCGTCCCGCATCTGGCCCTACTAATACCTTGCTACGTCGTATACCCGCCACGCCGTGTTACGGTGAGCCTTCGCTACGTTCCGCTCTAGAGCTTTTAATCGCACGTCTTTGCCCGTCATATAGTAACTCCGTTCTGTTCAGCCGTTATGCTCTCCTCACTCATCACTCCACCGTGCATTCCATATACCATGTTCTCACCTGCTTCCTTTCATGAGCTACCCCATGCACTCACTCTACTTCCTGGTATGCCACCCCTCCTCCTCCCATTCCCCTCCCCAGGTCGCGGAAGTACTTACTCGTGCTGCCTCTCACCTTCCTCGTCTAAGTGCGTGTGACAACGCGCCTGTCACGCCGTCTCATCATTATTACGTTGCGCATATAACATGATTATTCTGGCTGGTGCCCGGTGTCATCGCACCATTATAAGCTTTCAATTTCTTCCTAACGCAATATACCAGTGAATAGTCTGGTCGCTTGATCTCGTTGATCTGCCCATGCCGACGGCTGAGGCTCGCAACTTCCCATTCTGCGACACGCAATTTAGAATCAAGTTGGCACTGAGAAAGAGATACTATGGGAGAGCGAGAGGACTGTGAGAGTGCGATCGTGCGAACTTGCGCTCGGTGTAGCGATAAGTTGCGTTCGTGGACTTGGGTCTACTCGTACAACCCCCGCACCGCGCCTGATATCGACATAGCTCGACATATCAGGCAGTGAGCGAGAAATTTGAACACGGGCGAGGTATGCCAGCTCGGATTACGTGCGCACTCTGCGCCACCGGCAGCGCTGCAATGGGTCATTTACGGTCCGCCAGGGTAGTTGACAACGCACATCAATTACTCAGGGTCCCTGTGAAGGCGGTAAAGACTTTCGCGCGCGCCGTTTGCCTTCAGCTCCTCGTGAGTTCAACGGCGAAGTGAGGGTTTGTCATATCACGAGGAAAATGCCGTCACCTGACAGGTCATGAGATGCACAACGGCGGCACGCATCCAAGGAGAGAGAGAGCACAACTTTCGTTATTGATCACACGTGATCGCCGATCCGAATAAAATCTGTCCGCGTGCGCCGCCTGAGTCACAGCGATTGGATACTGTGAGCGTGCCAGGACCTTGAATTCAATTGCGTAAACCCGAGGCCATGCTGCTGCGGGCTCCAAACTACGCGCGCCTCGGAGCTCATGACGAAATTTAAGAGTTGATCAGCGTCTCTCATCACCTCTTGACCTCCGCTCGTTCACGCCGCCTGCCCGCCGCCCTCGTTCAGACACAATACATATAATAACAACAATCTCTGCCTTCCCAACCCTTTCTCATAGCCAGACTGTATATACTCGCCAGATTTCGGTCATCAACACGCGCGCCACATCGTACTCGTCCTTGTTATGTGAGCTCAAATTGGTCGCCTGGAACTAGCTCTGCTTACCAGCGTTGTCGCAGTCAATCATGTCAAGCGTCCTTTTTTGCGTCGTCTTCTCCATCATCGCGCTTGCCAGCATCGGCGCTAACTCCGCCATTACCAAGGCTGGATGTTCTGAAAATGTCTGTGTTCAGTTTAAGAACGGACGTGCCTGCTATTACGACCCTACGACTCGTTTCACTCGCGCAACGATGTGCCTGAACCCACACCTCGCGGCTCTCCTCGACCAACACATCACGTCACCACCACAAAACGCGTCTACAGTCGCGTACTACACTCTCAGAGACAAAAGCTTTCTCGGAGGAGCGGACTTGCAGCTTGACAGATACACCAGCGCACTCGCCAATAACGATATCGCAATCTGCTTCACCGGCGGCGCGGACGCCGACGGCAACTTCGTCTCGACCTGCAGCGTAGCGCGCGGCGACGATGATCACATTGATCGTGGCGTTGCAAGTGCTCAGTGCGGTCGACTGCACACGTTGGCGCCGGCGTTGTGCAGGAGGGTTGCTCTACTCCGCCACTGTACGGCTGGGAAGATTACCTCTGGGCCTACCCTCTGCGCTACCTTCCTTTGTGATCATGATCTCACGCTTAGTCACAAAATGTCTTAGACCCTGAACTCCTTTCACCCGCGGTCTTCGATGTGTTCCCTTCCCTTCTTTGTCCTCGCCCGTCTCTTCCGGCCCTGTCGCTTCTGTTACCTTCGGATCATCTCATGCCCTGATTCGCCACCAAATCCCGAAATCGACCTACTCGAGTCCACCCCGCATCCTCTTCTTTCGGATCACGCCCATCACCGATTCTACCTTTCGATGACTACTCCGTTCCACGTCGCGCTCTCAGACGACCTCACGCATTCTTGTCAATGCTCTCGGAGTCATCCTGATTCTGTCCATTCGTTTGGCTTTGACCTATCGCTCTTGCACCCCATCGTCGCTTTCCTCGCTATCTCATCCCGTGCCCTATTTCTGAGTGCCCCGTCCATCTCCATGTCGCCGACGCTCCTCAAGCATTCCTTTGTCATATATTGACGACTCGTTTTCTCGACTCTGTATGTTTACGCAGTCATTGGTGTGCCCACGCGTGCCGGACCCGCCCGACACCGAACTTGCCTCGACCAAACGTCGTGGTCAGGGCCCTGTCAAATGCACATGGCCCAAAATTCCATCTACCCACGGAAAATCGCCTCATTCGGTCAATTCAATATTTCTTGTACTTTTTTTCTCCTTTGGCTGCTAAATTACATTGCTTTCGATGTGTGCAATTTTCTCAAGCGCGATCCTACTTTGCCGCGACGGGATATTCGTTTCTAAAGTGGATCGATTTTGGCGGTCAGCGAAACAACGCCCTTGCGGCGTCGCCACCTCTAGCTCGCTTTCAATCAAGGCTCGTCCATGGGCACCAATCTGCTGCTAAATTGACATTTTGCATGATAGGACAGGTTGGCTGTCAGCTCTTCTTAACTTGTAATGGTAGCAGCTCCCTCACCTTATGTTACAAACTTATAAAAATGCAGTTACAATCTCGCATAATGACCTAATCGCAGCCCTTAAATATTGAAAGAAAGGTAAATATTTTTGAGGTGTGTGAGCTACATTTGAACGAGCGGAGAAAAATACCCATTGAAGCAATTAGATGTGGCGTGTTTTTGTTTATTATCCATACTACTAACTTGAAAATATTTGCTTGGCGGCGAATTGAATAGGAAATCGTCGGCCTTCCCACTCACAACAACCTGCGGTGAACTCCATGCTGCGGAACCATGTCAACTTATCTCTCGGCACAGTTGCACGGCTAGATCGAGCAGGAACCCAAATTTCACAAGGCGCGCTGGGGACTGCGGGAGTGGGGTCATGTTGTGGCTTGACGGGATAGCAGATGGGAGCTTGGTGAACGCGAATCAGTCCAACAGGAATTAGAGCGCCTAGCATCAACATCTGAACATAAGCCTTTCTTCGGCTCTCGGGATTGGGAAGTTTGGGTGGTGCGCCACCCAAACTTCCCGTCGGCCGACACGAAGCCGTTGTATTCGCATGCAGTGCATTGAGTGTCTAGGTATGACCGAACAAGGCCGTGGTTATAATGCCGAGCCCTTGCACGACGACCAAGAGCCGAGACCGTCGGTTGAGTTCATACTAGCGAATTTCCGCATCATACTGATCTTCGGCCGCATGACCGGCCGATCCGACTCGTACATTTTTCCCAATAGTAATGTCAATTTCATTAATCTGTCCACGTCCCACTTGGCGAGTCTTGGCGAGTCGCGCTGTCAGAGCTGAGTCGTTGTTGATCGTTTATCGCAATGTCAGAGGGCAGGTGCACATTTACTGAAACCCGGTCTGATGGAACACTTGAGTGCCGAAAGATTTTCAAAGCTAGCAGAAAATAATGATGCGACATTCGGTCTGTCGTAGTGACGGTCCTGAGTTATCTGCAGAGGGTCCACCCTTGCAACTGAGAGTAACTGTAAGCAAAGGATGAAGATGTTCACATCACAATCGTCCTAACACACATCACAATCGTCTGAACATGGGCGACCCGCTCCCGCCACACTCGTGATGTGACGAATATGTGCAATCCTCATCCTCCGGCAATGCGATCAACAGCTTCTTTGCCGTGATGTTCTAGCGGTTAATATTTGCTATTCTCGGAACTCTCCAGATTCTCCATTTGGATATGACTCCCGAGATCGCATGAGACGAGGCGGCGCCCTTAGATATTCACTTCCAACTTGGTAGCTAATTCGATCCGCTAAGCGTGGTGGTAGGGCGTCACGTCATCATATCCGCCAATTCCGAAGCTGCGGACACGGTCAAAAATTATTATTATTTTGGGCGTACAGCCTGAATAAAGCGCATCCGCGCCTATCCGCATGCTGCACGACATTTTAACGACGCTCCCCATCAATTTTCACCTCCTTCGAACAAAACTCCAACCAACACACGTGTAGGCACATCGAAATACTTACTGACTCTTAGTATCGCTCATACCAACGATGTCCTCGGCGCCCATCATGCGAAGCCTCCTCGTACACCTCATTTTTACCATCATTGCATTCGTTAGCGTTGGCACCAAGGCAGCTATTACCAAAGCTGGATGCTCTGGAAATGCCTGCATTCAGTTCAGGAACGGACGGCCCTGCTACTACGACCTGACACTGCGCTTTACTCGTACAACGGTATGCGTACACCCGCGCATGACCACTCTTCTCAACCAGCACACCACGTCTCCACCACCGAACGCGTCAGCCCTTGCGTACTACCATCTCGACGACAATAGCTTCCTCGGCGGCGCTGACCTGCCGTTGACCGAATATGCTGTCGCACTCGGAAACAGCGACATTGCAATCTGCCTAACCGGAGGCCTCGCCGCCACCAGGCTCTTCCTTTCGACCTGCCGCTTGGCACGTAGTGACGACGATCACATTGGCCGTGATCTCGTTGATGTCGGGTGCGCCCTCGTGCACACATTCGGCGCCGGCGTTGTCCAGGAAGGTTGCTCCACCCCGCCAACACATAACTAGGAACACTACCTTCGCTCATACCGTACTCTCTACGTCAAAATCTAGCCGTTTCTCTGTGCAATCGCGTGCGGGCTGCGCGTCCTTGATTCAGTATCTCTTCAGTAACGGCTTGCTACGCCGCATGCCCTCTACGCCGCGTTACGATGGCATGATGGCGTTGAAATCTTACACCTGCATCTTCGAGGAACGACCCACCCCGTTCTGTCCACTCACTACGCTCTCTTGCTAGTGCTATTAATCTCTATCCACATAATCTTATTCATGCCATATCCCATCCGAAAGTAATATCCAGTATTGAATACTCTGCGGGCGATCATCCTTTTTTCTACTGTCAAATATTGATCATTCGCTCATCTCTAAGCTTGTGGAATATCCAACATACTGACAGAGCCGGCTATGGTCAGGCAATGGTTCAAGCAAGTGTCAGAAGGTTACTTGTCAACAAGTAAGCAAAATCGTTACAGGGATGATGATGGGTCAAGTTACATGGGTCAAGTTACGTGGGGTATGACGATTAGTATGTTTGGAAGCCTATAACAAATCAATGATAAGCAATGTGTACCAGATTGCGCAGATAATGAGCAGGGTGCCAGCAGCCCACATGGAGGTGGTCAAAGAGGAGGGTTTTACAGAAGGAGCAGCGCAACCATCGAGTACAGCACGGTTTCCACCAAGATGCACGCGACTGCAGACACCTCCGTTGGCGCGGGCCGCAGCAAATTCGAACTGGCCATTGTTGGTGGCGAAACGGCACCACGAATGAAACTGGGCAGCGCCGCCCACGTCTGTGTCGAAGAGCGCGCCTTGATAACATGTGATGTATGGGCCACCCTTCGGCGGTATGACCCTGCTCGCGTCGCCAACGTGCTCCAAAGCGAGATTATAGTAGGCCGTCGATTTAGCCTCAAGATTGATGTGCGCCTCGATGTGATTAAGAAGCGCGCCAGCGAGAAGTGGGGATGTACATTCGTCCCCGGCGTATGCGACGATATTGGCGTTCGGACGGTAACAAACCGAGCCGTCCTGCGTCTGCAGGAATCCGACATCCGAGGCGACGGCAAGGGGGTGCCCGGCCCACACTGGAGTGACGAAGAGTAGTGTGATCAGTGTGGCATTAAAAAATACGCGGAATTGTGACGACGAAGAAGGCATGCTCCGCCAGAGCGAGCTATTTGCCTGCCATCCGGAGTGTGAGCACGGACCGACGTTGTGGTGTGAACTAATAGCCTGGTCAGGTGCGTGTAGAATGGGCTGTACGGAAACATACCTGTTTGAGTCTGATTGCCGTCAAATGACAGGTTAGACCGCCTGTTGTAGCCGTAGTGTGCACATGAGCAGGACACGGCGGCGGTGATCTGGGTCGTTGAGTGCTGGTTGATATCAAACTGGCGAGCGAACCGCACGGCACACCAAATCCACGTGCGAAAGAATTGCAATGGTGCATTCCCACTGGTGTGCGGGGTTGAAATGCTGTCTGCCGCGAGAGCGCGAGGGTACGGGTGTCGTATGTCGGGTGAGGCATCGCGTGTCGGTGGCAATGCGGCAGAATCACCCAAGCGGGTGGGCTGGTGTGGGATGGATCGCATGGGTAGTGCGTCGTTGCCGCAGCCGCCGCTGCAGCCGCCCGGAGGTACCGCGGAGGAACGTGGTGTCACAGAAGAGAAAGCTTCGTGGCGGGTCAGGACCAAGCCGGGCACGCCGTCTTTTGTCGCCTGCAGGTTCAAGCAGGTAGTGGGGGTGCCAGTGCAAAGGTCCTGACAGGCGCAAACGTAGCGCAAGTACGAGTGGCGTTGGTGAGATGGCATGAGGATGTTGACCGAACCGTGACCTCGAGGGCGGAGGAGTGAAAGGAGGCAAATGGATATTGAGATACAGAACAAATAATGCTGGGGGACTGACCTATGGGTAAGATCGCAGCACGTGGGCTTTATGCCAATGGTTTGCATGTCCGCGGGGCATCGCCTCAAAAGTCTGGCACCTTGCGGCCGCAGACTGAATAGGTCGTTGTCAACCTGTCAATGAGACTATCCGTCTCAAAGTACGCATTCCGCCTGGTGATTGAGGATTGTAAGCTTTAGACCATATCGATGCTCAGTATCGTTGCTGCAAATAGGACAATGAGCGTTGATGTCGGAAGTTTGTAAATTAAGTGACTGCGACCAATGTACGTACTTGAACAGCGCGACAGGTGGAAGCCCTATGAGTGGGATTCATCTCCGCAGCCCCTGGCTGCTAGGGTTAAGACGCGCGTCTGCAATTTCGATGCACGAGTTCCTCGCTTCCGCCCGGAGTCGAGCGCGAGGGGTACAGAAGGCCAACCAAAGGGCGCAAAGGACGGTAGGCTTCAGATGACGGGACGCCGGATGAGATGAGTCGATGCACATGCGTTTTAGAGCCTTCCGGTTCCTTGATCAAACTTCATTGCAAAATCGACGGTGAATGAAACGACAGTCAGCTTCGGTTGGTAGCGGTGAGATGAAACTGGGAGTATACGTGAGAAAGTGTGATATTACGTCAAAGGGATGGAGGCATGTAGACTGACCAATCCATATCCGGCGCAAGGTGCGAAAAACTAGATTCATTCGCCAAGTATATTCGTTCCCCTAAGATCTCCGTCGCTGGATCTTCACAAGAGCTTGTACATTGCACAAATCCGTGTATCGCATCTGGAGCAAAGTGAGCGTAGATACCACCTAATTCAACGACTCTCGGCAATGCGCATAACATCATACACACTCATTGGTTGCCTGTCCTGCGTTTTTAACTTGATCCGGCCGTGCGATTAGAGTGCTCCCGATCAAAGTCAGATCAACAGGCGTAACGGCCAATAAGGCACGGATCCGAGACGCCAGGACTAACAAGAGCACGGCATTAACAAGGACAGCCGGATGAGCTGAGAGGGAACAGTTGACGTGGTGGCAACAGTTGACATATCTGGGGTGGTCACGACAGGGGGCTCGAGGCAGTGGCTCTGGCAGATAGCAAGATGACTGCAGAGTGATGGTGCTTTGACTAGCGTTTCGTGCGTCGAGCGGAAATCTGATGCGAAGCAGAGCGTGCCCGAGGCAGGAGAAGGACGGGTAAAGTATTGCATTTGTTATAAAATTGTGACGGCCTATAAGGCCTAGAAACCATGCGCTATAGGGTGAATATGAGAAGGCAGGTAGTCGAAAGGCGATTATTAGACATACGTCGGGCCGAGAAGCTGGGCGGAGTGAACACCGAGGCGGAAATAGAGGTAGAGAGATAATGGATAAGCGGTCAGGGCAAGCCGCAGTCCGCAAGGTCAGTGGAGAGAGGTTCGAGCACGGTTTGAGGGATAATGGCAGCGGGAGGGTAAATGCAAGAGGATGCGGTTGTGGGTTAGCACCTCGACAATGTTCAGTGGGCCGAAGGGGTAAACCCGACAACGATTAGATGCTCCAAACGACGAGGATAAGAGCACAGAGCAACGGCAGGATACCAAAAGCCCACATGAAGGTAATCTGACGGAAGGTTGCCTGCGGAGGCGTGCTAGCAATGGCCGTATGCTCCCCTTCAAACAGGGGATGTTACAATCGCGTCATCTTGTGTTCCGGCTCTGTTTGCTATCAACTTTAGCTGTTTGAATAGCAGATCCCGCAGGTTAGATACTTTTCTGGTAGCAATCGCGATCGATTGGAAGTACTTGTTTGAAGTCGCTGCCTCACATCGTCTCATCAACCTTGTCCGCCGTTCATCTTGGAACTTGTGACGGTCGCGCGCCGCGCGCCCCTCTCCGGCTTCAGAGCCAGAAGAAACACGCACGATCAGTGAGGTTTGACGTCTTGCATTTTAGGACGTTGCTAGACGAAGGTGGGCCGCAGCCGCCACCCGCGCGTCACGCCTGAATATTTGGTTGATCCACGCCAGGTTCGCCTTCCGAAATAAGACAGTCAGCCTAGAATGATAGCGATCCGTTGTACACGGTCGTCCTATCGGGTTGGTCATACGGACGTTGTCTAGCCGTTGTTGACTAAAATTTCGTCTAGGTGACGGTCAACCTGCGATGATGCTGCAGTCTCGCACTCTGCGCATGCGAGTATCCCATGAGTGCAAAGTTATGTCGCGTCCCTGCGCTCGGAATCGGCATCATGATGCGAGTGTGTCTCTGCGGGATTGAAGAGGAGACAAGCCATGAGGCTAGCACGCGGCATGGGCCGGCCCCGTGTTCGCGCGTTTCCACGCCTGCTCGCAATGGGATTATCGAACTGCAGTCATTCGCTGAGTTCAAATCAAGCAGTGAGCTCACATCTACTTCGCTCATCACATTGCATGAGTTGCTTTGAGACTCCTACAGACTTGCAGTCATAATCTTGTTATACATATACCGATCTCTCAGGTCGCGCTCAACACACCATTTCTTGGTACCGAGACTCGCATTCAATGGTATATTTAGAGACATAGAACAGAATCAGAACATGTTCAGTGCCCATACCAGTTAGAAAATGATGATTCCAGTATTTCGAGCTCTGTATATTTCGGATTGCATACTCGATGCGGAGAAAGACGCGCGGTGCAGTAGGTACAGTGACTCACAAAACCTTTCAAGTGTTTTGTTGTTTCACAGTGCATAGCCAATATCTCCACAAATAATTAAGACAAATTTATTTCCCATCATTACAAGATAGCTGTCACTGTAGTCTACATATTCTATATATGTTGCGAGTTGGGAGGAAAAGTCTGTCTGGAGCAGTGGGTGTCGCAGTGATGAGGTGACACTTGAAAGGTTTTGTTGCCGACAGCCTGATATCCAGTTTACCCCTCGATTGAACGCATTTTCCACGGATTAAACCCACAGCAACTACCTGGGCATGTTGAATATACTTATAAAATATATATCTACTATCTATATTTATTGGATACTGATGTGTGCTCTGTCGGCAGTGGGTGGTAAGTCACATCAGAGTGGTTGGCACCAACACCTGCAATTCTCGCATTTTTCAGCTCATAAGAATCTCAGATGTCTTTAATAATGTAGAAGAGTGCAAATTTATCTGAAAGTATGATGAGTCATCACAAAATTCGGTGCTATGGCCCGATTAGGTGTTGCCGTTTTTCAAACTCCGAGCATAACCACCTGCTACAAACCGATAGGAGGTGTCACCATGCCAGATTCATAGAATAAATCAAAATACACATTGATTAAATCGTGATAATAGCAGGGCTAGCCAGTAGCTGACCAATTGCAAAGTTGGTGAGGGTGCGCAATGGTGATCATCCATAGCCAGCACCATCCTATCTTGAAACAGCCATATACTGACTCAAAAAAAGATCCTAAACTATGTATAAAGAGTGCAATAATAGTGTGAAGTCATATCAGCAGTGAGAGGCAGTCTTTCCTGGCATGATTTTAGTGCTGGCTATGGATGATCACCATTGCGCACCCTCACCAACTTTGCAATTGGTCAGCTACTGGCTAGCCCTGCTATTATCACGATTTAATCAATGTGTATTTTGATTTATTCTATGAATCTGGCATGGTGACACCTCCTATCGGTTTGTAGCAGGTGGTTATGCTCGGAGTTTGAAAAACGGCAACACCTAATCGGCCATAGCACCGAATTTGTGATGACTCATCATACTTTCAGATAAATTTGCACTCTTCTACATTATTAAAGACATCTGAGATTCTTATGAGCTGAAAAATGCGAGAATTGCAGGTGTTGGTGCCAACCACTCTGATGTGACTTACTGTCATGGTCCCACGAATATTTCTGTCTATTTTCCCTTTCTTTTCCATTTCTCCTGCCCTGACCCCCTATATGCTACCAAATAACCTCGCGCGTGTGTTCCCAGTATCCAATTACGTATGTCTGCATCCTTGTTTGGTCATGTTTGACAGTCGCGCTAGCTTCATATTCGCGTCGGTCCGTCGGAACTTCCCTCCCCAGTCTTGTTCTCATCGGATTACCGCTTCTAGGTTAGCGCATGTCCCCTCACGATTACATACATATTAATAACATCGGATTACCGCTTCTAGCGCGTCCCCTGATCCATCGCTCACATAAAGACTCCTGGTGGTTGTGTTAGCCGCTGCATCCGCAGTCGCTTTCCTCTTCTCCTCGAGTACGATCCAGTCGGATCTACTCTTATCGCCGCGCTCCTAGCGTCGCCCTGACAGTAGAACAAGACTCCCCAACAACCACCAATTTTCTGCGTCAATCGGATCTCTTTCCATCGCCATCGCAAGTTGTATAGTCTCAGTAGAGACATACTCTATCTTCGCGCGCAACGATGCCCGAACGACGTGGACTTCCAGGCACTTTTGGCCTGACCAACGACGATGCAGCGCATGAAGGCATGCACACGCCTCCCCAGCGCACCTTGGAGGAACAGATCGCCGACCTCCAGGACGAACTGCGCTTCGAACGCGCGATTGCAGCTAGGCTTGCTCAGGCAGCCGTCAACAACGCAGTTGCCACACCAGCCGCTACCCCTGGTGCTCCTACCGTCGCGCCCATATCGCGCACTAAGGTTTCCGTGCCTTCGGAATTCGACGGCACGCGCGACAAGGGTCGCAAGTTCAAGCAAGAGTGTTGGCTTTACTTTCAAGGCAACACTCGCGAGTTCCCAGACGACGCAGCCAAGCTGCGCTTCATGCTGTCCTACATGAAGAAGGGCACGGCAGCCACTTGGGCTAGCAACGTCACTGAGGCCCTCATGGAAGGCCGCTCCCCCTACGCGGACTTCCATGCTTTCGAGGCGGACTTCGATCGTCGCTTCACCAACCCGGACGAACGCGCACGCGCTCAAGCTGCACTCGCGTCTGTGTCTCAAGGCTCCCGCTCCATCGAGGAGTACATCACGGAGTTTGAGTCGTACAGCGACAAGGCGGGCTTCGGCCCAGTCGATCTAGCCTTCCGCTTCAAGCAAGGCCTCAGCACCGCTGCTCTTAACGCGGTGTATCGCAAAACCCCAGTCCCTACCACACTGGAGGACCTGCAGCAGGCTGCGCGCGACCAGGAAATGCAGTGGCGCGAGATGCAGACGTTCACTCGCTCATCGCGCACTGCGGCAACCAAGCCGACCCCTGCGCCAGCCAAAGCGGTGACGCTCCCAGCAGCCGTCACCATCCCAACCCCGCGCGTGCCAGCCAGAGAGCCCGACGTCCGTCCCATGGATGTCGACGCAAATAGAGGACGCGGTCGTGTGGATCGCGCGACGGTCAAATGTTTCGCGTGTGGCAATCTCGGCCACTACCGAGGTGACGCCTCCTGCCCCATGTCGGTTCGCTCCATCGAAGAGCGGATTGCCACGGCCGTCGCTGCGGCCCTAGCGGCTGCGCGTGGAGAAGTGGTTGCGGCCAGCACCACGGCCGCCACCCAGGTTTTTGAAGAGGCCCGCGAGTAAAGACACGGCTCGCGGTGCCAACCGGTTCAGTTCCCTTGAAATCGAAGAATGTATAGATCACGACAATATAGCTCTTGCAAATCATCTTCGAGGGAACCAATTTTCGTGTCTCTTCTTTCAGAAGCCTTAGCCGCTGACCCCGACTATCGCTATTACATCAGGTCAGCCAACATCGCGCGTGAGATCACGATCCCCTTGCTGCTAGAAGGCTTGGACGATCGTGGATCCGTGGCGAGCCCCGCTCTTATCGACTGTGGAGCGACGGGCGAGTTCATCAATGAGTCATTCGTGCGCAAAAACAATCTGCAAACGAGGAAGCTCGAGCGTGTCATCCAGTCTACAACGTGGATGGTACGCTCAACGAGGGAGGTTCGATTAAAGAAATAGTCGACCTCATAGTGCGCTTCGGCAATCACACCGAGCGCATTACTTTTGCTATCTGTTCTTTGGGGAAGACAGATGTCATTCTCGGGTTTTCGTGGCTGAAAAAGCACGATCCCGATATCAGTTGGAGACAGGGCACGGTAGAAATGACCCGTTGCCCCGCGGGCTGCAACTCGCGCGCGGATTTGGATATACCGCGTGGGTTGGCCTCCGGTCAAATGATCTCTACGAAAAGTGGAAGCACCCCGCCAGGTGTGGAAGCAGTTTCGGTTAAGTCGATGACGATTCGCGAACAAGCGCCAGCGCAAGTGCCTAATAAGCGCTCACCGCGCAGCCTGGTCGGGCGTGCCACAAACGCCCAACCAGCAGGTGTGACGGCTCAAGTACCTCGCGAATCGTTGCTACGACTGAAGAAGAAAGCACGCGCGCTGCACGTGCGCGTTACTTCAACCGGACAGGAGGAGTTCGCGCTCCCAAGCGTGGACCACGATTTGGATGACGAGGACGTATGGGAAGAGGACTGGGACAAGGAGGACCGCGTTTTTGCAACCATCGTGCACCCCCAGGTCTGGGAGGAGCACGTGCGCGCGCATGCCACCAAGTCCCAGGAACTCGCGCAACAGGGACAACCCGAGGCCGTCGCGAAAACCTTCGAGGAACTCGTACCCTCAGAGTACCACGAGTATCGCGAGGTCTTCGATAAGGAGAAATTCGACGAATTGCCTCCTCGACGGCCTTGGGATCACGCTATTGAGCTCAAGCCTGATGCAGAGATGCCCGCGCGAACTAAAGTTTACAACCTCTCGCCCAAGGAGCAAAAGGAACTCGACATCTTCCTGGAAGAGAACCTAAACTCCGGGCGTATTCGCCCCTCGAAGTCACCCTTAGCCGCACCGGTCTTTTTCATCAAAAAGAAAGACGGCTCGCTGCGCCTCGTTCAGGACTACCGCAAGTTGAACGCCATCACCATCAAGAACAGCTACCCGCTGCCCTTGATCGAGGAGTTAGTCAACAAACTCCAGAAGGCGAAGTACTTCACCAAGTTTGACGTTCGCTGGGGGTACAACAACGTGCGCGTCAAAGAAGGGGACGAGTGGAAGGCCGCGTTTGCCACAAATCGCGGGCTTTACGAACCCCTGGTCATGTTCTTTGGGATGAGCAACTCGCCGAGTACTTTCCAAACGATGATGAACGACCTCTTTCATGATCTGCTGTCGCGCGGGAAGGTCATCATCTATATGGACGACATTCTGATCTACGCTGAGACGAAGGAGGAGCTGCGCGACATCACGCAAGCAGTTTTGCGCATACTCAAGGACAATAAACTGTTCCTCCGTCCGGAGAAGTGCACCTTCGAGTCGGAACTCATCGACTACTTGGGCTTGATCATTGGTCATGGAGTGGTGCGAATGGACCCAGCGAAGATACGCGGAGTTGCTGAATGGCCTACGCCGCGCAACGTCCTGGAAGTCCAGCAGTTCCTAGGCTTCGCCAACTTCTACCGGCGCTTCGTCAAAGACTACTCGCGCATCGCTCGCCCTATGCACGATCTCACCCAAAAGGATCGTGAATGGGAGTGGTCCTCCGCGCAAGAGGCCGCGTTCAAGGCGCTCCAGCAAGCCATCACCTCAGAACCAGTCCTGGTCTTACCAAGCGCAACGCGACCCTTCCGCGTAGAGTCCGATAGCTCAGACTTTGCCATCGGCGCAGTACTCTCGCAGCTCTCAGACGACGACAAGTGGCACCCAGTCGCCTACATGTCGAAGTCTCTCACAGCCCCTGAGCGCAATTATGAGATCCATGACAAGGAGATGCTCGCTATCGTTCGCTCTCTGGAGGAATGGCGGCACTTCTTGGAAGGCGCGGAGCACAAGTTTGAGGTGTGGTCAGACCATCGCAACCTCCAGTACTTCCGTACGGCGCAAAAGCTTAATCGTCGGCAAGCGCGCTGGTCTCTGTATTTGTCTAGGTTCGACTTCGCCTTGGAACACAAGCCTGGCAAGTCTATGACCAAGGCCGATTCTCTGTCGAGGCGACCAGATCATAAAGAGGGGGTGGAGCATGACAATGAAAACGTCATTTTGCTCAAACCTGAGTGGATCAAGGTCTTGGGGATCGGCGCGGCCAGGTTCCAGCGAACCAGGGAGAGCAGGCACTCATGCGCGACATCAAAAACGCCGTCGATCTCGACGAAGTCGTCACTCTCGGTCTTGCCACACTAGCAAACCTTGAGCGGCGCGGTCTGCGCAATAGCGACTGGTCTCAGGAGAATGGTCTCACCCTTTACCGCGGCAAGGTTTACGTCCCTAAAGACGGAGACTTGCGCCGGCGCGTGGTAGCCGCGCATCACGATAGCCTGATTGCAGGACACCCCGGACGTTGGCGGACGTACGAGTTGGTGTCGCGCAATTATTGGTGGCCTAACATGACTCGCTATATAGCGGCTTATGTCAAGGGTTGCGACGCGTGTAACAGAACAAAGATCTTCCCTCATGCGCCACTCGGCCCGCTCATGCCTAACGCCGTACCCACGCGCCTCTGGCAGTATGCAACCTGCGATCTTATCGTGGGCCTGCCTGAGAGCAAGGGATATGACGCGATCTGGGTGGCGGTTGATCGTCTGGAGAAAGCGTGTTCACCTTGCAAAGACGACTGAGCAAGTCAACTCTGAAGGAATAGCCGACCTCTGGCTTGAGAAAGTGTGGTCTCAGCACGGCTTATCTGATGGAGTCATCTCAGATCGTGGTCCTCAGTTTGTCTCGGCCTTCATGAGCGCTGTATTCAAGAAGCTGGGGATCAAGGCAATGCCCAGCACAGCGTATCACCCTCAGACGGACGGTCAGACTGAGCGCGTCAATCAAGAGATCGAGCAGTACCTGCGTCTCTTCTGCAATGAGCGACAGGATGACTGGTCGGAGCTTCTTCCCATGGTGGAGTTCGCGATCAACAACCGCGCGAGCGCCACTACGCAGCAGACTCCTTTCTTCACCGCGCATGGCGAGCATCCGCGCATGGGTTTCGAACCAGTGCGCGAAAGCAACGTAGAGGCAGCCAACGCGTTCACAGACCGCATGAAAGAGGCGCTGCAGGAAGCGCAGTCAGCCATGGAAAAGGCGCAACAGGACATGGCGCGATACTACAACCGCGGCAGAGACGAAGGCACGGAGTTTGCAGTCGGCGACAAGGTGTGGCTTAGCTCGAAGAACGTCACCACTACGCGCCCCAGTCGCAAGTTGGATGACAAGTGGCTGGGCCCCTACGCGATCATGCAGAAGATATCCAAGAACGCGTACAAGCTGCGACTACCCGCGCACATGAAGATCCACCCTGTGTTCCACATCTCGCTGCTGCGCCGCTTCAATCCGGACACCATCCCAAATCGTGTCGCGCCACCTCCACCTCCGATTCGCCTGCGCGGACAGGAAGAAGAAGAGTACGAAGTCGAAAGCATTGAAAACTCGAGACTTCACTACCGCAGCCTGCAGTTCTTAGTCAAGTGGAAGGGCTACACGCGAGAGAATAACCTCTGGGTTCCAGCAGAGAATCTAAAGCATGCGCCGCGTATGGTGGCTGAGTTTTATCGCAAGCACCCGGACGCGCAGCGCGCACTCCCCACGCAGAAAGCGCCCCGCACGCGCGCGCGGACTCATCGACAGGTCTGTCATGCCAGCCGACTTCTTTGAGCGCGCGGCGGAGCGACATAGGCAGGCCGTGGATGCGCTGGTCTTCACCACCGGCGTTGATGATACTCTTCCAGACGAACGTACATGCGCACGACTGGCACGTGCTGAGCTGCGCAAGTCAAGTACAGTTGCGTCGAGGCGCCGCATCTAAAAGAGGGGGTACTGTCATGGTCCCACGAATATTTCTGTCTATTTTCCCTTTCTTTTCCATTTCTCCTGCCCTGACCCCCTATATGCTACCAAATAACCTCGCGCGTGTGTTCCCAGTATCCAATTACGTATGTCTGCATCCTTGTTTGGTCATGTTTGACAGTCGCGCTAGCTTCATATTCGCGTCGGTCCGTCGGAACTTCCCTCCCCAGTCTTGTTCTCATCGGATTACCGCTTCTAGGTTAGCGCATGTCCCCTCACGATTACATACATATTAATAACATCGGATTACCGCTTCTAGCGCGTCCCCTGATCCATCGCTCACATAAAGACTCCTGGTGGTTGTGTTAGCCGCTGCATCCGCAGTCGCTTTCCTCTTCTCCTCGAGTACGATCCAGTCGGATCTACTCTTATCGCCGCGCTCCTAGCGTCGCCCTGACAGAT